>VHZZ01005916.1:29068-44578 GCA_009801015.1 Silene noctiflora
TCCGTGCCTCTCGACTTATAGAATGAATTAACAAATTAATCAAAGATTGTGATCAATAATCAAGGACTAACAATACAAAGCAAGCATGTGATAGAAACAAATATGCAATATTACGACATTCTTAATATAACATTTACAAATAACGACTAATGCATGGCTCCCCTAATTCCTAGACAAAAGGAAGCTACTCACACATATTTAAAGTAAAAACAACTGAGGATGAAATGATAAACAATAACATAATGATAAGAATATAAAGACTTAAAATATAAAAAAGAAGATAATGATAAACTAAACTAAAAAAAATAAACAAGAGAAATAACTAATAATGAAATGCTAATGGAAAAGGTAAATAGAAATGCTAGACAATTACTAGAGTGTAAATGAACTAACAATAACAAAAAATGAATTATTATAATAAGAAATGTCAATAACTAATAACTAAATAACAATTGCAAATAAAGATGTAATAACTAAACAAAACTATAAAGGAAATAACAATGGAAAATACAAAAGGAAAATGATTACCGAAATGGGAAATTTCAACTTGAGAATAAAAAACAATGAAAACCAAAGGAACTTGTATTAAACTTGGAATTACAACTAAAAGATTATTTGGAATACAAAAAATAAAATAATGACTAAATTTCTGAAAGCTAAGGAGAAGAATGTATAGAATTAAGTAAAGCTTAGATTAAAGATAGTAGCTTAAGAGTCGGAATCAACCTCCTTTATATAGGAGGTTTGATGTGAAATCAATGATTTCCACATAGAGGCAACCCCGATCAGCGACACCCCACCCTGATCGGGGACGAGGGAATCCTATTTTCCTCATTACATATATCATTAAGTTCATACAGAGTCCTAAAAACCGTATTAACTCATCATAATTCTCCGGTTAAAGCCATATTTGAGGAATCCCATGCAAACTTTTCCACTCTTCTTTATGGGCCTCATTTCTTTACATTTTCCTTTTTAATTATTTTTGTCTTTGCATTTTGGCCCACATTTCCACACTTGATCACCAACCCAAGGACTTCTTGCTTGCATGATCCAATCCAGTTTCCACTTAGCTTCGTGATCTTGATATTTGCACATTTGACATGAAATAGCTACCGAATGCTTCATTTCCTACAAAATATATTAAACAAAAGGAAAATACCTAGAACACGGGATTAGCCCACAAATACACTAAAAATAGTGCAATAAACAAGTAAAACTGGGCTAAAATAAGGGGATAAATCGTCTAGAATTTAGACACATCAAACTCCCTCAAGCTAAACCCTTGTTTGTCCTCAAACACGCATAAGAAACTAGGACAACCCCAACAAATGCATAATCCCGAATAAGCTAACAAGCATAATGATTCAAAATCCGAAACAACATGGGCAACGGAATAATGCATATACATGGTTGAGATTTACATGACGGCGCAAAGTAAATAACTTCAAATGAACCTTTAAGCTCTTGCATTATCTTATGAATTTCGGACTCTCATGGTTCACTCATGCTTAAATATATATAAGAGTATATTTGTGTGAGTAGCACTCACCTATCCTCGACTCATGAGGGTGTGCCCACAACATAATATGGTTGTCATTTCAAAACGACAAGCTAGAAAACATTCACATATGCAAGTAAAAAGGAAGCCAAAAGTAAGAAGAAGTTTATTTGAGATGGGTAAGAAAAGGGAACAAATATGTTATGAAAAGTGGAGCTAAGTTAAACTTACAACTAACCAAAGTGTCCTTGGATGCTCAATCCAAATCCCAACCCAAGATCGATAGACAAATGTGTTAGCCAAAAATGGTGTATTGACTAATTTTTCAATATAAAACATATGTAAATTTCCCAACATTTGACAATGTAGAATATGGAAATTTCATTCTCATTTCTTCTTCTTTTTTTTGTGAAAAAAATATTACAACATGCTTCCTTTGTTTTTTTTTTTCTCATTTCTCATTTTTCTGTTTTTTTCTTCTTTTTTCATTCATCTTTTTTTTTTTTCCATTTTGAAACGGAAATCAGTAATTCTGTCTTGACCAAGCTCACATTGATAACTTTCAAGAATAACATCCCAACTGAGCACCCAACACACATTAAAAAGTTACTAGCTCAAGAAGGAAGGCAAGTTTATATGTAGCTAGTGTCTGTATGTGAAAATGCATTGAAATGATGCATAAGTTTGGGCAATATTCAATGTGAATGGCTTCAAGCTTACAAAACATGAATGCAATGCTCATAAAGTAATGAAAATAAGACCATAATTGTGCGTTATTGATATAACACAAACCATAAGGAGACCTACACTCATCTAAGTGAAACATTTCATAAATGCAATGGTCCAAGGAGGCTCTTCATTACCTTATTGTGGCTTGCCAAAAGTCAAGATCAAGCCTATTCGGTTCACATTTCATCCTTCACCTACTATGTCAAGACATCCTAATGAATGCAATTATCCAAATAATATAAAGGAATCATTAGCTAATAAGCAAATATTGGGACATACAAGAGGGTTTAATCATAAGAACATGGAAAAAAAGTAGGCAAACTAAGCATATGAAGCACAAAAATCAATTTTTTTTTTAACTAATATACCTAACTAAACCAGCATGCAAATGCAAATCCCCCCCCCCCCCCCCCCCCCCCCCCCCCAAAGCTAAACATAACATTGTCCTCAATGTTCCCACATGTAAACAACCAATCTAACCATGAAAAATGGCTCAAAGCATAAAAGACAGGAGATTACATCTAATGGGAAGCGAGAAAAAATAAACTAAAATGCAAAGAAAACAACTTACTAAACTAGCTAGAAGGGGTTGCGGGTGTGATTTTTGGGTAAGAAAAGGAAGGAAATGAAGAAGGAGAAGGAGGAATATACCGTCCTTATGTGCCATGAAGCAAACGGAGCATTTCACACTTTTTCCGTATAACAAAAAGCTCGTAAAAATAGAAAACCACGACCCCAATCGGGGACTGCCCACCATGATCGGGGTTGACCGAATCTCCATGTTTTGACTCCTTGCTTCATTATCCAAATTTACATCCTGAAAATTAAAAGTTACAACCCCAGACGGGGTTGCGTGCTAATCCTCCAAATGGCCTTCTTCTCATCTTCAAACACCTATAAATCACAATTTAAAATACCAACTAGTCTAGAAATTGTCTCTACTACTACGAAAACATTAAATTGTTCAAAAGTTAAAATAAAACACGGGTTGCCTCCCGAGAAGAGCAAATTAAATTCTTGCAAGACTTCGTTCTCCTTGAATGTCACGGGCACCTCATCTTTAAAAAGCATGTCAGAGCCCGTAGGAGTCTATCACATTCTTGCGCATGAGCAATACAAAAGCAAATGTAAGCAATTGATAAGATAAAAGCATGAAAGATTAAAGGGAGGAAATGATATATCTTATCAAAGCGCATATGGATGACTTCAAAGAGAACCACCGTACTACTCCACTCATCAGCAAGAGATGGAGCAACAAGCTTAAGACCATGAAACAAACCGTTGGTGCATAAATTATCATCATAAATGGTCTCAAATTGGTGGTATGGAAACTCGAGGTGGTAGGACTCATCAAAAATGGAGGGTTCATCCCACTTAACTTCTATGTGTGCATCACTAATTCCTCCATCAACCTCAAAAGGGTCAACTACATCCTCCACGAAAGGATTCTCGAAGGTTTCAAATGACTTGGGCAAAACCTCATCCTTTTCATTACAAACGGGCCCAGCAACATCCGTGGTGAGTGTGTCATTTACTACAAGGTCATTTTCTTCAAAATGACTCTCTAAAATTTTAAATTGGAATAACACTAAGGGGAATTTCAATAGAAAAAATCGGACCATCGTCCTCGTCCTCCAATAATTCAAAGTCATTAGGAGGAAAACACTCACCGTGAGAGGGTGATAGAACATAAGGAGAGGTAATAAGCTCACATTGTCTTCGCTTCCTTTTGAAAAATTTGTTCCAAACGAGCTTGAAGCACTTTGTGCTCCTCTTGAACGCGCCTTAAATTGAATTGGCGTGCTAACTCACGACATTCGGAAGCCATGAAATTTAAGAAATTCCAAAGTTTCGCCCCAACCATGTAGAAGACACTCCCATTACTCAAGTTTTAAAGCCAAGTCACGAGTCTCAAAATCCATGCCGTCAAGCACGATATGACCCAAGTAATCCCCATCAAGGATGTTCCCAATGGAGATGAGACCTTTGCGAAAGTAGTAGAACCGGTAAAGATAGTCATGAAAAGGCTCATCTTTGAGTTGTGGAAATCGTAATCCTTCATTCATTATAAAAGACCAAGGTGAAGCTTTATTACCAACAAAAATAGGCACTAAAACTACAAAGAAACCGTGAGAAAGATCCCAAGGAACAAGTGTTCCTCAAGATAAATAAAAATAAGATAGAAATTAACAAATAAAAAATGCAACAAAATCGTCTCCCCGACAACCACTCCAAAATTGGACAAGGCAGTTGCACACCTATCAAAGATAAATACCCTAATAACAAATGAATGAAGTAATAGGGCTCGAACATGAGGAAACATGGGGTTGCTTAATGAAATGCTATGGTTAGACTTCTATCAAGATCATTTTAATTTTTTTTGTTTCATTTTGGTTTAGTTAATACAAGGATAAAAATGATGAATAAACAATAATAATTAAAAGAGTCTAGGGGAGTCGGGTCACACATGCATATAAATATCACTTATCAAGTGGACCGACTAAGTGTCACTCGGTTACAAGGCGGTCGCACACATATCAAAGATAAATACCCTAATAACAAATGAATGTAGTAATACGGGTCGAAAACGAGGAAACGGGGGTTCCTTAATGAAATGATATGGTTAGATTTCTATCAAGATCAGTTTAACTTTTTTTGTTTGGGTTTGGTTTAGTGAATACAAGGATAAAAATTATGAATAAACAATAATAATTAAAAGAGTCTAGGGGAGTCGAGTCACACATGCATAGAAATATCTATTCATGTTATGCTAGAAATGCATAATAAAGATAAATGTTTAGGTCTTATGACAACCACCTCTCGGCCTTATTGTCAACCATAGAACGGGTTCTAACGAGCTCTCGCTATGGCTAGATCGGTCTACTATGACATGCTTAGTCTAATTCAACTCTATGCCTCTCGATTTATAGAATGAATTAACAAATTAATCAAAGATTATGATCAATAATCAAGAACTAACAATACAAAGCAAGCATGTGATAGAAACAAATATGCAATATTAAGACATTCTTAATATAACATTTATAAATAACAACTAATGCATGACTCCCTTAATCCCTAGACAAAAGGAAGCTACTCACACATATTTAAAGTAAAACCGACTAAGGATGAAATGATAAACAATAACATAATGATAAGAATATAAAGACTTAAAATATAAAGGAAGATAATGATAAACTAAACTAAAAAACATAAATAAGAGAAATAACTAATAATGAAATGCTAATGGAAAAGGTAAATAGAAATGCTAGACAATTACTAGAGTGTAAATGAATTACTATAATAAGAAAGTCAATAACTAATAAATAAATAACAATTGCAAATAAAGATGAAATAACTAAACAAAACTATAAAGGAAATAACGATGGAAATACAAAAGGAAAATGATTAACCAAATGGGAAATTGCAACTTGAGAATGAAGAACAATGAAAATCAGATGAACTTGTATTAAACTTGGAATTACAACTAAAACATTGTTTGGAATACAAAAGTAAACTAAAGACTGAATTTCTAAAAGCTAAGGAGAAGAATGTATAGAATTATGTAAAGCTTAGATAAAAGATAGTCGCCTAAGCGTCGGAATCAACCTCCTTTATATAGGAGGTTTGTTGTGAAACGTATGATTTCCACATAGAGGCAACCCCGATCGGGGACACCATACCCCGATTGGGGACGAGGGAATCCTATTTTCCTCATTACTCCTATCATTAAGTCCATTCGGAATCCTAAAAACCGTATTAACTCATCATAATTCTCCAGGTAAAGGCATATTTGAGGAATCCCATGCAAACTTTTCCACTCTTCTTTATGGGCCTCATTTATTTGCATTTGCCTTTTTGAAGATCTTTTTCTTTTCATTTTGGGCCACATTTCTACACTTGATCACCAACCCAAGGACTTCTTGCTAGAATGATCCAAACATGATTCAATCTAGTTTCCACTTAGCCGTGTGATCTTGATATTTTCACATTTGACGGGAAATAGCTACCGAATGCTTCATTTCATACAAAATATATTAAACACAACCAAAATACCTAGAACACGGGATTAGCTCACAAATACACTAAAAATAGTGCAATAAACAAGTAAAATCGAGCTAAAATATGGGGATAAATCGTATATAATTTAGACACATCACTCGGCCGAGTATAGAGGTACTCGACCGAGTGAGTAGAACTCGGCGGAGTGGACTAGGCCTCTCGACCGAGTGGCACTGTGCAGTACCCGTTAAAATCTAATTTATGTACCTAAACCTAATTCATTTCTACCTTATTCCTAATTTCTCTAAACTCTCTCGTTTCTCTCTAAAAATCTCTCAAATACTTCTTAATGGGATTCAAGCTTGGTTTAGGTGATTTCTCACCTTGTTTATCATTCCTTTCATCTAAGTAACTAAGATCTATCCTTTTCTTGTGTTTTGGAACCCTAACTTTTAGGGGATTTGTTATGGGTAATTAATTAGTAATTAGTATGTGTAATATGAGTAATTAATGGGTAATAATAAGAGTTTTTGTATTGTATAATAGTGTAGGATGTATTGTGATAGTATTATGTGAATTGTATAGGACGACAAAGTTCATGAGACGGGATTGTGTCGGATTCGAGTAGCTATTAGAGATTGCTAAAACGTTGGTTAATCCTACTTGGTTTCGGTATTGTATATGTGTTTTGTATGTATTTGTCACTTAGATTCCATGATATGAGTATTCTTTCATTTACCATGATAATTGAGGTTGATGATGAGTTTCATGTATGAGTCAGAAATGCATTGTCACATGGTATTAGTTGTGATGACTTGAGAGTCGAGATTCTTGGACATATGGTTACATCTATGGTATGTTGATAGTATGTTGTATGAGATGTCATATTCGAGAATGTATTCACGTTTGAATTCATGTGTCTAATGTTCTTATTGGAGGTTGTCGGTGGTGTGACTTGTTCTTATGGAGACGTAAGGTGGTTGAGAGACCGTCTTGCGCTCGGGTCACCTCTTGGAGCTTCCCACTCTAAGAGGGATGTGCACATTAATGTCTTGAGTAATGGAGGGACACGTGCAGTTGATTCACATCATCTGGCAGGGGATCCGAGTCGCTCTCGGGCCCGGTACCACGGGTGTGTCCTGAGTACCTTTTTAAGGGATGCGGTCCGGCTGTTTTGGTGGGCGGTGCTGCGGTGCTGTCACCAGGTTGTGGGTACGTCTGGGTGTATCCCGGTACCGGTGTGGTGTTGGTAGAACTGATTCTCATTCATATATTTGTCATGTTGCATAGTTATTTATATTGCATTGTGTTTTATTATCGAAACTGACGTGTTTGGTTTAAGTGTAAATGTCACCTATTTCTAGGGTAGCCTTTGTCGATCCATATGATATTTCCGATCATATGGGAAGCAGGTTGAGTACAGGTTAATTTGGTGTCACGCGGGAGACGGGACGAGCCTCGGATTTGGAGTCGAGTCGTGTAGATGATATAGTTGGTAGATGAGTTATAATTACATAGTCCACTTGTTATTTATTTATCATGTATGTAATAGCTAAATAACGTATTTATGTTAATTGTTTCTTAACTACAACTCTGATTCACCGTCTCGGGAAACCCAGATGGCAACATACTCCCATTGCTTTGGTCGGGCAAGAAGGGGGTGTTACGCATAACCGTCACTACCCAAAACCGTCAACGCTATCTCACTCGTACACACCTACAACTTTACTTATAACATCCCCTTCTTGCCCGACCGAGACAATGAGAGGACGTTACCATCTTGGTTTCCCGAGGCGGTGAATCGGAGTTGCAATTAAGAAACAATTAACTTAAATAAGTTGTTTAGTTATTACATACATGATATATAAATAACAAGTCATCTATTCAAATACAAGTCATCTATCAACTACGTCATCTACACGACTTGACTCCAACTCTGAGGCTCGTCCCCTCTCCCGCGTAACACTTAATCAACATGTACTCAACCTGCACCCTATATGATCGTAAATATCATGTGGATTAATATAGGCCACCCCGGAAATAGGTGACAATTACACACAACCCAAACAAGTCAATTTCGATAATAAAACACAATGCAATATAAATAACTATGCAACATGACAATATATGAATGAGACATAGTTTCACCAACACCACACTAGTACCGGGACACATCAAGACGTACCTAACATCCGGTGATAGCACCGCAGCACCGCCCACAAAAAAAGCTGGACCGCAGCTCGTAAAAAGGTATTCGGGACACACCAGTGGTACCGAGGCTGAGAGCGACTCGGATCCCCTGCCAGACAACGTGACTCAACCTCATGTGTCCCTCCCTAACTCAAGACATTAATGTGCACATCCCTCTTGGAGTTGGAAGCTCTAAGAGGCGACTCAAACGTAAGACGGTCTCCCTACCGCCTTACGTCTCTAATGTCAACAAGTACACCACTATAACTCCACCAACAACTTCCAACAGGAACATTAGACACATGAATGCAAACACGAAAATAATATCGGATATGACATCTCATACAACATACTATCAACATACCATGGACAAAATCATGTGTCTAAGAATCCTGACTCTCAAGTCGTCATAACCAATATCATGTTATAATGCATTTCCAACACTTACATGAAGCTCATCATCAACCTTAATTATCATGGTGAATGCAAGACTACTCTTATCATGGATTCTAAGTGACAAATGCACACAACATACATATATAATATCGAAATCGAGTAGGATTAACCTACCTTTTAGCAATCTCCATAAGCTACTCGAATCTGACACAATCTCGTCACATGAAACCATCTCGTCCTATACAAGTCACATACTACTATCCCAATACATCCTACACTATTATACAATAAAAAACCCCTTATTATTACCCACTAATTACCCATATTACACATACTAATCACTAATTAATTACCCATAACAAAACCCACAAAAGTTAGGGTTCTAAAATACTAAAAAAGGATAGATCTTACTTACTTAGATGAAATGAATGATGAAGAAGGTGGAAAATCCCCTAGTCCATGTTTGAATCCCATTAGGAAGGTATTTGTGAGGGTTGTAGAGAGAAGGGAGAGGATTTGGAAAGATAAGGAAGAAGGATAAAATGAATTAGGATAAGGTTACAAAATTATGTTTATCGGGTACTGTACAGTTGCACTCGGTCGAGTGCTGAATCCACTCGGCCGAGTTCTCTCCACTCGGTCGAGTACCACCGTACTCGGCCATACCTGGCCGAGTGTCAGCCACACGGTGCACCGGGGTTCTACTCGGTCCACTGCAGCTTCACTTGGTCTAGTCTAGGTCTTACTCGGTTTAATGTACGACTATACCTTACTCCCGAGTAGTCCCTTATCAAGTCCGGTGATCCTCGCACGCATCTCAAGGTTCTCGTACGGGTCCTACAATTACCGGATATTACATTACTCTATATCCATTCACGTGACTAAGTAATACCACGCAAACTACCAACATTTCAACAAYGTCAACAGTCAAGTCCATGACTAAGGCCCTCTATGCTTCATGCTTAATAATACCTTAATAATACAACTAAACAAACGAATATACCACAAAATGTAGAGCGATTACCGCAATATAGCATTCTACCCCTCTTAACACAAATGCTACGATCTCGTAACCCAACAAGTACCTGATCCTTAGTTATTTCTTTCAATTAACACCATCATGTCTCATCGATAACTAGTACCACCTTAACTTCAACACTCGATCGAGTGTCTAACGTACTCGACCGACTACACTATACTTAACTAAATGTTACACTAACTTCGTCGAGTGCCCCTAAGGCAATAGCTTGACTAAAACTCTCAACAGGCGCACTCGGTCAAGTGTAGCCTACACGACAGAGTACTCTACGACCAAAATGATGAGTATTACACAAACTATTTTGGACTTTCTCACACGTCATTCCCAAAAATCTGAAAAGAAAGCTGGACTTGGTTTCAAAAGCAACAATGGAATGCACTGTGGCTTTCAAAACCAGGAACCAAGCAAAACTGATTTTAGAAAAAGAAAATATGTTGGCCTTCCTTAGTATATCAATTGCTATTATTGTGGTAAGACCGGTCATGTATTTAATGGATGTCCTAAAATATTAGATGACTTAAATAAGAACATCAAGGTTGCTAAAAAGGTGTGGATCCGCAAATATTTGATTAATGATGAGATTCACAAAAAGTAGACCAAACTCATTTGAGTTTCTAAACTAACCTCTTGATTTCTTATACGCATTAGTGAGAGGCTGCAAAAATTGCTACTTAGATAGTCGTTCACGTCACATAATGGGAAGTGAAAACCAATTTCTCTCACAAGAATCCTACAATGGTGGCACCGTGACGTTTGGTGACAATAAGAAAGGTGAAATAATTGCAATCGGGAAGGTTGGTAAGTCATCGTCACACTGTGTCGACAAAGTGTTGCTTGTCAATGGTTTGAAGAATAATCTCCTTAGCATATCTCAATTGTGTGATAACGGTAATATTGTTGAATTTTGTGCTAGTGAATGTCGTATTCTAAATGGAAATACAAGGGAAATTTTTTTAAAGGGAAAACGTGTTAAAGATGTTTACTTGCCTAATCGCTATGCATTTTCTAGTCGTACAATGTCTTGTATGAGCGCTTTAAAGAAAAACGACCCATGGCTTTGGCATAAAACATTAGGTCACGTAAATGCTAGAACATTGAACACTTTTAAGCGACTTGACTTAGTCGATGGCATTCCTAACATTAAATTTGATTTTAATGGTTTATGTGATGATTGTGCTAGAGGAAAACAAGTAAAAAGCTCCTTTAAATCCAAAATGTTCGTTAGTACATCACAACCTCTTGAGTCACTTCATAATGATTTATGTGGACCAATGCGTATTAGAAGTAAAGGAGGTAGTCGTTTCTTATGTGTGATTGTTGACGATTTCTCACGATTTGTATGGCTTCATTACTTGAGTTCTAAAGATGAAGTATTTGATGAATTTTTAATTTGGTTAAAAAAAGTCCAAAAAAACATTAATAAAAACCTCATACCTTTGAGATCCGACCATGGAATCGAGTTTAAAAATGCATTATTTATTACTTATTGTGATGAGAATGATATTAGCCATAACTTTTCGGCATGTGCTACACTCAACAAAACGGGGTTGTGGAACGTATGTGTAGATACTCCTATCTATCGATATGAGAATTTATAGACTCCCGACAAACACCCGATGTTGATAGGACAACATGTACTATTTAATTGGCACTGTTATTATTTGGAGCTCGTTTTACGATCTACAATATTCGTTGTCGATGATGTTTATTTTATTAATTTAAATGATATTTAAATTAATATTTTATTTAATAAATTCATTTTATAGTTTTAATTTAAGTTTATTTTCCCGAGTTTATTTTATTGAAAATAAAATATATTTTTGATTTGAAAATCATTTATTCGGAAAATATATGTGAAAATTTAAATTGTTTTATAAATTGTTTTGAAAACTCGTTTTTTAAGACGATTTTTATATGCAATTTCTAGCTCGATTTGGACTCGTTTTGAAGGAGTTACTATGCCCATTGCCCGAAATATTGTATAAATAATTAATCCTATGTGGCTACATTGTTCTGCTAAGAGCAGCTTGTAGTCTAAGTCCTAAATGAGTTAGGATTCAGGTGGTATTAGTCGGTCCTACAGGGTCACACACTAGATGAGTTTTGGGCAATTATAATTAATATATATTAATTATAAAGGTAATAAGAATAATAAAAGTATATTCTATTAAACTTTTCATATCCTAGATTGTCTAGGATTCTCCTTGAAATCCCTATATATAGAGATATAAGAGAAGATGTTTGATGATCAGTTTTAAAAAGGAAAAAACTCTCAAGGGAATAAGAGGGAAGAAAATTGCCCTTGAGTTTGTACTAGCATACATACTCATATTGTGTGGATATCGGTAGAGGCACAACACTTGGGGCGTTATTGTGAGACGGTCTCACATATTATATTATTATTCAAGTAGCTGCAATTTGGGTCTATAAACTTCTTATTATTAGCATCTTATTGGAATTCTTCCGCATCCAAATAAGTTTACTAATCACCATTTTGTTTAAATGTAATACATAACATGCATGAGATCTTGGGAATTCTGTAATTCATATCTGTTGAAAATCGTCACATAACCCTTCAATGGTATCAGAGCGAACATGTATTGTTAAGTATTTGATTAAAAGGGTGTACCTTTAGATATAATTGTTGTATATATGTGTTGTATTTAGGATTGTATCATGTTAGATGTTGCATTGTTTTGTAATATTTAATATTATGACGTATTCCTTTAATTTGATTAAAGGAACCCTAATTTAATTGATTTTAACATGATCTCCTAATTTGTTGCTAGAACCGAATTTTAAGAGTGTCTTAAAATTCCTAATTTGATTGGATCTAATTAGATTAGATATGTAACAAACCCTAATTTGATTAGGTGATTAAATTGTTTAATTACGTTTATAATATTTTAATTTGATAAAAAAAAATTGTTCACAAAACACAATTCAAAAGTTAATGTTCATTAATTGCAAGCGTCGGATTTTGATGTAAAAATAGGTTTTTTCGAGTGTAAACGACATTCTAAACAAAATTGCAGAGCAGGGTTGACGTTTTTAAGCCAGATTCGGAAGTCTTGATATACTTTCAGGTCGCTTTTGAT
Organism: Silene noctiflora; assembly: GCA_009801015.1. NCBI lineage: Eukaryota > Viridiplantae > Streptophyta > Magnoliopsida > Caryophyllales > Caryophyllaceae > Silene > Silene noctiflora. The sequence continues at coordinate 42,024 of VHZZ01005916.1, forward strand.
TAAAAATTATGACTTTTGATTTTTCATAATTGGTTTTGGATTTTAATCAATTTGATTGATTGATTATTACAATGGTTGTATTTATTTATGTTTGAATCTTTACTTATTGTATATATACCTGGAACAATACGATCATCTACCATGTTATTATATTTTTGCATAAGATGTTTAAAACCAACAATTATGAATTGTAGTTTTGAATCATTTTTGGATTATTAATTTGACTTGTTCTAATTTACAAATGCGTGTATACACTGCAACACATTATTGCATTTTACGACGCTTTATTCAATGATTCTCGACGCTTAAAAGTGTCACTAAATGTTTTATCGACGCTTTTAAAAGCGTCATTATTCTCGGCGCCAGTATTTTATGACGCTTAAGAGTGTCACTAATATCGACGCTTTTATACGCCACGCTAAACATATTGACGCATTTTTCTATCATCCCTGTCGACACTTTTCAATGTCATTTATTTTATGTTCGACACTATATAGTGTCATAAAATAATTTAGGCAGGAAATTCAAATTTTAAGAAATTTTGCCTACCACTGAATATCATCGATATTTTGCGATACCATAATTTTCACGGATGTTTACTTTACCAAATAACTACATGTAACTGATTTTCAGTACACAGTAGTTAACAATAGACAAATGTAACACCCGAGAATTTTATAAACTGTCTTAAAAGTAATTTAATAATTTAATTAAAGCAAATTATATTTAATTTTATTTTTGGGTAAAAATATATTTTGAGTGTAATATTTATAAATATAATATTATAGTCCGTCTTAAGCGTATAGTAGCTTTGAGACGTAATTTCAAGTTGTTTCCGACTCATTTTGGGTTGTTTTGGGCCTAGACTCATTTAAGGACCCATATCCCATTTTTTTCCGCTCAACCCTCACAAAACCCTTCATCTTCCTCTATTTTCTCAGCACACTCTTGCCTCTCATCTCACCATTGTTTTTTATCCTCCTCTTAAACACTAAAATCACCATAACTCCCTCATTTCTTGACCAAATCAAGTGATTTTCACGCCAAACTCTTCCTTATTTCGTTCTCCTTCTTCCTGAGTAATAAAGGCAACACTTTTCCTCCTTTCTTCAGAATTTCAAAACCCTAAACTTCCTTTAGAGGGTGAATTCTTCAATTAACACATCTTATTTTGTACTTAGGTGAAGATTTGGAAGACCCGGAGGAAGGTGACCATATTATTGAGGACTCTCTTGAAGACTAAGGAAGCAAAAGGTAACGGTGATATGTTACTCGACATTGCTTTCGATTTTGTGTTCATATGTTAGAAATTGATAAAGTTGCATGCTTTGGTGTATATCATGTTTTCGTTATGAATTTTCATGTTTAATTTATGAGGATGACGAATGAATAAGTTGGTTTCATGTTTTATGTGGTGATTATGCCTTATTTCACATGTCAAGTGTTTGTTGTCTCAAAAGTCATTAATTTGTGATGGTTTGGTTATCAAATTTGAGTATGAAGATTGTTAGAGTATACTATATGCAGTTTTACGCTCCATACGTGTTTTCCGTCTCATAAGTATGTCAGAAACCCAAAATTTTTTGAATGATGTATATATGAAATGTTTACGTTATTATCATATGAAATGACATATATTGATCGTATATGAGTCATTGCATGTTAACGTTTGTTGGAGTCGTATCCGTAAGGATTTGTCATATATCTACCTCAGTGCTTGACTTCTACCTTAGATCTTTCACCGCTTTCGTAAGTTAAGAGATTGTGGTGCTCGAATTGTTATTTTCGAGTCTTGGGTGCGGACAAGTGTACCGCATGTCGAATCGGTTAGGGAGTTTACCTTCCGAGAGTTTGGATCCAGGTCTTAGGCTAGGACGTACCTAGCTAGTCGTCCTACCAAGGGTTGTGTTAATGTCTAAATGTGGTTTAGAGTCTTGTATGGTGTTGTGTAGGGACAATCTTTACCTAGGAATGCGTACTCATGTTTATATGTTTGTNTGGTGTTGTGTAGGGACAATCTTTACCTAGGAATGCGTACTCATGTTTATATGTTTGTATCTCGGACATGTTTTAAAGGTAACCTCTGAGCCGGACACTTGTATGTTTATAAGTTTGTGTCTCGGACATGTTTTAAAGGTAACATCTGAGCCGGACACTTGTGTGATTGTGTGTTGTGTCTCGGACATATTTTAAAGGTAGCCTCTGAGCCGGACACTTGTATGGTCATGCTGGTCTTGGTCCTATCGGATACTAGAGGTAAGAGGCAAGCCTTCTAGTTGCGATATGATCGCTGGGATTGATGTTCTCATCCGTATTTATGTTGAGATGCAAGCCATAAGTACGCATGTGACGTTAGTAGCCACGTCCCGTGCATGTTTGGTAAAAGATTTTCAAAGTAATGGCTACAGTTTTCAGTCACATGTGTTATGTTGTTGGCCTCCTAATATCCATGTTATGTGGCATCTATGTTGGTACATAGTTGCGACTTCGTTTGTAATGGTTGGTCAGATTATCATATATGAATGTTTCATATGCCTTTGATCCTTGTTGATTTC
>VHZZ01005916.1:62703-81767 GCA_009801015.1 Silene noctiflora
GAGAAAAAGGAAGAACCATGCATTGGCTCCTTGTGCCCCCCCTAGCCGGCTCCCCCTTAACACATAAGAAATTGTTTTCTTATTTTTGTACACACTTTTCATTCTTACAAAATACTCTAAGTCTTATGTGATAAACTCTCCAATATTATCTCTAAAATTGTTATAGATCTCAAAAATTGTTCTTGTATAAAACTCTAAAATACAACACATTACTAGTAGTAGTAATAAAATATATTGATAGAGTTTATTTTAAGGTCACTAGTATATTAATCTAGTTAGTTAATATATTAGTTTTAAGGGTTTGAGTCTTGGGTGCAATCATTGGAGAATCTCTATACTTGAGGTTTTGGAGGATCATCCAACACTATTAGCTCAAGAACAAATGAAGTAGGAGACCTTACTTGTTCCCTAAAAACCGAATCACATTTTATATGTAAGGAGATTGATTTTCTCTTAATATTTTCTTTATATTTTGTTATGCATGCACTAGATCCACTAAATTAATGAGTTAATTAATTTTGTTATTTGATGAGTCAAATAATATGGTTTATGAATCCTTCACAAGAATCATAGGAATTCTCATCAAATGTTGATAGAGATGGCTAAGATCCATGAAGAGTCATGGATGTATTACTTGTGAATAAGCGCCACATAAGTTTGAATTTTAAGGAAGCAATAATGGACTCTAACTCTAAAAGTGCAAAGTGGCTTTAGGCCATGAATCCTAAATTGGTTTCATGTATCATTACAAAGTATGGATTTTCGTTGATACCCAATGGTGTCATAACCATATAGTGTTTGGATTCTCCTAGCAAATGTCAATATCCATAAGATGATATTTGACAACTATACGTGAATAATGTTGCTTTCCTTGATCGAAATATGCATACAATTATGTGAGACACATCTTGAAATTCACGTAATCAGAGTACGCTAGGCAAGTGAGAAAGTTTTAATGATTGCTTCATGGATTAAAACGAGTATCTGGAGGTTAGAATCTTCGGTCTCAATAAAATGATTCAAAAGATTTTTGAGTTATTTGAGATAAGGATCATTTTATGTGTACACGAAAATTATGGGAGTGTAACCTGCTTTTGTGGTTTTGTATGTTAATGACATACGTATTTAGGAAATGACATTTTGTTGTCTCAATGAGACTTGCAAAAATGTTGTTTATGTACTGTATGACGAGTGGATACTAATCTAGTCCTAATGACTATTATGGATAACATGGAAAATAATCATTATAAGTTGGTTACATTGATATCAATTTCAAATTGACAAGTATGGTTCCCTATTTTAATCTAGATAAATTTTGTTTAAATGAAAATAGTTGCGTGCTGAAATAGTTTCAGGCACTACATTATGAATAATTTTACAACTAAAATGAGTACTTTATTGCTTATGAAACATAAAATATAGTGAGTGGTTTGAGAATCAAACATATACACAACTATATACTTTGTTCCTTATGAAGAAACAAATAGTACACTTGAATTATGAATCAAAGCGTATTATTGAGTTTAGTTTATTCAGATAAGGAAAGTTAAAACATATGCAAGATAATGACTGATGCAATGGTTGCATGTCCCTAAGAAAACTTTTTTCGCAACTATAATATGGAGATTCATAGCACTACGATTTGTATAAGACGCATTAGCAAGTGGTCTTGATATTACCAAGAGGTCTTCATTTTAGTGGGAGGTTATGTTCGACATGATCGATACGTTTGTGTGACATATTTCTTTTATATGATAAAAGGATTGATTTTGCATTTAATTATCGGTATAATTGATTGTTTGTCCCAAAATAGTATACATTGTTTAAACAGATCACCAAGTGCGTGACTTGGTTATGGAACTTGGTTTTATAAGATAATGTATTTATATAAGTCTCTAATCATGAATAGTGAAAGAGACACTTATGCCTTATAATGATTAGTATGTGAGTTGGTTGATGACTACGTTTCGTAAGTCATAATATTGAGATATCAAACCAGGCACATAGATACATGTTGGGAATATGTATCAGACTGATCCGTTAAAGAACTTTGTTAAGGTTTTTCTTAGGGTCAACAAAGTTTATTTCACCGTTTGGTAGTCTTTAGACCCGAGTCTTTCACTATTTAGTAAAGGTAAAGTCCTAGTTTTGACATCATCAAACGTCAACCATAACTGGTGGCTGGATTTGGTTTGACAATATGGGATTTGTTCCTCCTTTGCAAAAGGATTTTATCATCTTCGGCCTCTCGAAGAGTGTGAATTGTGTAAGTGCATGGCCTTGCCCAGACGAGGTGAAAGTCAGTCGTCTGTTGTAACAATTCAGCTTAGAGATTCAAGAAAAGAGATATAGATTTATAGGGATGACACTTTTCCTACCCTATTCTCATCTGAAGAGATAGAAGCAAAGATATTATGGTGCCTTATAGGACATAAGTGAAAGTGTAAGATTGAAGGAGGTAGTATGCCCATATGTCCGAAGTATTGTATAACCGATTAATCCTATGTGGCTACAATGTTCTGCTAGGAGTCGCTTATAATCTGAGTCCTAAATGAGTTAGGATTCGAGTAGTATTAGTCTGTCCTACAGGGTCACACACTAAATGAGTTTTCGGCAATATTATAATTAATATAAATTAATTATAAAGGTAATAAGAATAATAAAAGATTATTCTAATAAACTTTCCATATCCTAGATTGTCTAGGATTCTCCTTAAACTCCCTATATATAGAGATATAAGGGAAAATATTTGATGATCAGTTTTAAAAAGGAACAAAATCTCAAGGGAGTAAGAGGGAAGAAAATTGCCCTTATGTTTGTACTAGCATACATACTCATATTGTGTGGATACCGGTAGAGGCACAACACTTGGGGAGTTATTGTGAGACGGTCTCACAGATTATATTATTATTCAAGTAGCTGCAATCTGGGTTTATATACTTCTTATTATTAACATCTTATTGGAATTATTCCGCATCCAAGTAAGTTTACTGATCACCCTTTTGTTTGATCTTAATATATAACATGCATGAGATCTTGGAAATTCTGTAATTCAAATCTGTTGAAAATCGTTAAAAAACCTTCAAGTTTAGGGCTCGAATTTCGAGGAGATTTCAACCCAGTCTCTTCCCCACTTGATCCAGTGCTCGATCCCCCCTACCCAACCCAATTCTCATCCCTTTATGAACTCCAAAACCACGACCAAAGGCAGCCCAACACGAGTAGCCTCGGCTTTATTTTCAAAGCACAAACCCACCACCATATCAGCCCCAAACCCGTCTCATTTTTCCACCCATAACCCACATCAAAACCCCTTTCCTTAAACTCCACTCAATTCGTCCCAAACACGTCCTCCTCCCCTCTGTTTTTCGAGCCCAAAATAGGGTGCAAACCCAAGCTTTATAACCCACAACCACACTCGTATTCATTCTCAAGCTCACACCCATATTACATTATCTTATTCCCCAAGTTTCCCATATCATAAGCTCTCCCAATCACCTAGAAAAACAGCTTGCAAAATCTTTCCAAAACCAAGTAGAAAACTCTCCTTCATTCACTTTCCAAATCTCGTCACAATCCTTTCCCACTTCTAACTCGTTTTCCTCACCCTAACCCTCAATAAATCTCTCATAAAACCCTAACAAACCTTACCAAAAACCGGAAAGGGAGTCCAACACAAACACTTCCAAACACCGTGTTCAAGCTCTTCACAAACACCATATATTTTGAACCCTAGTTTTCCCTATATGCCACCATTGCTTCCCATATTCGAACCCTAGAATCTCCACATATCCGTGCACAAATCCCAAGCAACCATACCCAGAAAAAATCCCCACAACTTGCTCAAATCTGCTCGAAAAAAAACAAAGTGTTCAAACACTCTATTTTCGTGTGTTTTTCAGCGTCCCTTTTGCCTCGATTTGCGTATCCTTACCCTAAAGACGAGTCCTTTTTTGTTAGAACTTTCATAAACTACGTTTCACCCAGATTCCAAAACCTCTTTCGAAACGAATTTTCGTTGAGAAGCATGAGAGAAAATCGCTTGTCAAGCTTTGCAAAACCTTGTGTTTTTATTCAACCTTCGTCGACGACAGCCCTTCGAGATTAATCTACGATCAATTACAACCGAAGAAGGTGTCAAATATTTACATGTAGGTTGAGGGTGAAATATTACCCATCTTTTCTCTCTCATTCTTTCGTTTTTATTTCGTCTTATTTATCGTTCTATTTCGTTTTATTTATACTAACCTTGTTTAGTTTTTGTGTAAATATTTTTGTCATAAGTTTTTTATTGGTCTTTCCATTTTTCATATTTACTAACCATGTATATTGATGTAATTTTGATTAATCGTTTTAGTTTGTTTTGTTTTATTTCGTTTTAGTACGTTTTAATGATTAATTTGAACGATTTATGGCATGCTTTAATTTTGATAATAAATATGAAATTTTTGATGTCTAAATTAATTACAATGAATTTTTTCATGTTTTATTTGTCATGTTTAATTCGTTTTCATTATTTTTCACATGTTTAGTTTAATTATTTGACTATTTAATATGTACTTTAATCAAATTTATGTTTAATTAATTTTAATCATGTGTAACATGTTTTGTGATGTTTTTCTAACCATAGAATTTGTAATTTTAATTTAGGTAAATTTTCGTGATTTATTTCATTGATTTGTTATTTATTTTGTAATTGACATTGTATTTGCGAGAAACCCGTGCAGTGCACAGATTAGATCTGAACTGTTTCAAACATCCAGATCTGTGCCTTGTATGGGTCTATCCGGGATTTATTTTAATTTCCTTTTCATTATTTGATGATATTTGTTTAATATTAGCTTAATTTGTTTAATTAATTTTAGCGTGTAATTTATATTGTATTTTTTAGTAACCACTAATGTTTGTTAATTTGTCTTATGCTAAGAGTAAGAACATCTCTTCCATATCTCTTGTTTGTTTATTTTAGTTAATTTTAATGAACTCACATGCTAAAAAACCTTCTACGAAGTTAATTGCATTAAATGACTAGAATGAAATTCACATGTTAGGATTTAAATCGATGATTGTAATTCATATTATACATAACCGAATAGTCATCGTAGTCCATTAGTAGAGGCCATTATTGCAATGGGCGGGGTTGGGTGTTTTTAATGAAATTAATTAACTTTCTAACACGCATTCTCACACGAACTCAAAATCTCTAAAATTTGGTTTCTAAATTTCACCTAAAAATTTAGTGGCGACTCTTCTAAAAAGAAAATGTTTTTTGAAAATAAACATCGCGTGGATGAATTTCCCTTGTCCACAGTATGAACTGCCTTCTAGAAAACATGTTTAGGACTATACTCATTAGTAGAAAGTTGTCAAATAACTTTTGAGTCGAAGCCGTCAACACATCATGTCACATTTATAACCATGTTATGATCCGAAAAGTGATAAACTCCCTTTGAATTGCTAAAAGGAAGAAAACCGAATATATCCTATTTGAAATGCTTTGGAAGCCAATGTTTTGTTCACAATAATGGAAAGAATAATTTAGGTAAAATTGATGCTGGGAGTGATGAGGCCGTTTTTGTTGGATATTCGGATCGTAGCAGGGCTAATAAAGTGTATAATAAACGAACTATGAAAATGGAAGAAAGTGTACATGTCATGTATGATGAGTCTAGTCTTTTTAATTTTAATACACGGGAAGAGGATGATGAAGATGATCAGGATTATGAGCTTGGAATGATCTGACATGACATGGATGGTGTACACGAAGGAGACGAGGAAAATGAAGAGACTCCACAGTCCGAGTAACTATTGAATGGTGAAGCTGGCCAAAATTCAGGGCGAATAGACCCACTTAAATCTCAAAATGAGGATACTATATCCAGGGGGAATGGTGGAACACTTGAACAAAACGAACAAACAGAAACAAAACCCCAAACACAAAATGAACTATAATTCACAGTGAATTCCACTATTGATTTAGAATCTCAAGATGCCTCACAATCCAGTACCAAAGTAGTGGAAATACCAAAAATCTCACCCTCTTTCAAACTTGACCAATGACTTGAATTCGGGAAGGAAAACAAGATCAACCCTCAACAATTTCTTTGCATTTCATGCGTTCCTCTCTCAAAACTGGAGAATATCACCATGACACTCGAAGATGCACATTAGGTAATGGATATGCAAGAGGAACTTAATCAATTCAAAAGGAATGAGGTATGGCATTGTGGATGTGGGAAAAATGGGGGGGGTCCAATCCATGAGTTTTCATAAATTGTTTAGAGTAGCCACCGAATTTAAGGAAATCCGGAAACCATTAGATATTTGATTCGTTGTGACGGTACCTGATGGGAAGTTCATTAATAAGAAACCCAACCCTGCCTATTGCAATAACGGCCTATACTAAATTGGTTAAGACTATAATCGTTAAAAAGAGTGCAAACACCATTTTAATCCTAGCATGCGAGCTTTGGTTTCTAATCGTTAATGCATCTAATCTACTTTGTCAAAGTGATTTAGCATGTGATATTGATTTGAACTAAGCTAAACAAGCATTCACATCATGGCTTGGGGGGAAGGGATGCAATTGGGGAACTACCTAATATAACCAGATGATTCGATGTGCAAACAATTGAATTAAAGATACAACTCGATCTAATTACAATTGCTAAATGAGACATGACACATATCACTATTCTAGCCCTTGAAAAACGTGCCAAAGGTGTGTTCATGACTCACATGGACTTCGTCCTTGACCACATATTCATTTGTTGCACATTCACTTTGACTTTATTAGTTAAATACTTCAATTTAACTAATTAAAACAAAGGCTTTGAAATCATTTGGATCAAAATAAATAAAGGACACTTGACCCTTATTTAAATTACAAATTACATGACTTGAACGAACAAATTACAACAATTAAATATAACGATTAAATAATAATAACAATTGAAATAAAACCGTAATAGATAAACAAAAATTATCGAAACGGAGCAAATATATGGCACGGAGGCCGAGGCACACTCACGGTCAAACATGGGTCAAGAACTGACTATTCTAGTCATCGAATGCAACAAAATTGATGTTAAACATGCGCGCTTTAATTAGCGAGAAATCGTCATAAGAAAAGATAAATTCATTAAATTCTTTAAAGAAATTCATTTAAATCTCTATGTGAAAGTTCATGTATGACCTATGAATGTCTAATTTATTTAACATGCGTTCTACATATTAAATTAGGCCAAATTACGATTAAGCAAACGATAAAACAGAWGAGCAAACATATACATATCGCAACTGAATAAAATTAACCAAACATGCCAACTAAAACAAATATTTCATATTCGAATTAAAACATGCTAATTAAATTAAACATTAAACATTTAACATTAAACATGTTTCATCTTTGTAAAATAAAATTCATAAATTAAGTCATAAAAACAAACATGTAAAGATCGTCTTAAATTAAACATACTCATGAATAAATAAAAGACAAACAAACACATTAGCATATTAAGACTTATAATTAACATTAATTACTAATCCTAAACAACACATAAACCATCATTAACGTTATAAGCATTGAGAATTAACATGTGAGATGGTAATTAGCAAAACAATGAAATAAAGCGAAATAAAAGGCCATTGGGCTGCGATATGCACGGAAAACGAAGGGAGAATAAGTCGGGATTTTGGTGCACCCTCAACTTAGATGTAAACTTGGACACTATTCGGATCCCGTATGCATGAAATGCTAGAAGGCGCGTCTTAGACGATGGTTAAACAATTTTTGAAATAAATTAACAAACACTTTTGTTAAAACAAAGCACTTCGTGCAACGGTCTTAAGACAAAGTTTCTGACTTCGTTTCTTAACCAAAATTTAAATCCGAAAGATATTTTGGAATCCTTATACTTTGTAATTAAATAATGTGATAAGAAATAGAACTAAAAATAACTTAAAAACAATGAAAAACGAGCACCAAAACACGTTGTCAGGCACGCACGATATAGATCGTATTGTGCAGCGATTATAACTTCGTTTCTCAACGAATATTTGTTTTAAAAGAAGTTTTAGAATCTTGGTAATCCAAACTTCTGAATTAACCCAAAAAACCAAAACGAAAAAGACTCTAAAACGATTGAAAACAAGCAAGAACAGGACATGTTCTAAGGATGCCTTTTTTCGTGTTTTTTGAAGTGTGACGGAAATATGAAATTTTATTTCTCTCTTTTTTATTCTTGGCTCTAGGGTTCTATGTATATGGTTTATAGGTGGCTAAATATCTTGCTTAAAACGAGTATGGAAGGAATATTGTGTGTGAATCAAATATTTGTTCATTTTGGAAAGGATAAAGGAGGGATATGATTTCGGTTGTTATGGAATATACGGTGAGCTATTTTTATGATAAAAATATCTTATTTTCTTGGGGATTAATCTAGGTAAATGAGAGAATGGGAGTTGGGTTGCAATGGGCTCGAAAAACGAAGCTTGGATGCCCTGTTTTGACGCGGCAAAACAGGGTGCTGGGGCAGGTATTCAGGTCGGTTTTTCAAGCGGATTTGGGCGGTTGTTTGGGCTAGGATGGGTGCTGGGTAGTGGGCTAGGTGAAGGGGTGGTAATGGGTGGTGTTTGTGGGTCGGGTTTGGCTCGAAAAAACAGAGGAGCCGAATGTCGGGTTTGGTCGTGGTTGGGAAAGAAAAAGAGGTAGGAGGTTGTTGGAGTAGTATCCTCCTCAATAGTGCATCTACATAATAAATCTCGTAATAGGAATATCATGAATATAATTTATTATTTGTCAGTTGATCAACGTAAATCAGTAATGCTCGGTTGACTAGAGTTTGACGTTACTATCGTAAGACGGCGGTGATTAACTGATTCCTTTCGGTCACACCTAAAGGACGATACCTAAATAGTAAACTAATTATTTATATGAGATATGATATATAATTAGTATTTTGTATAAGTTGAGTTTATTCAGTCAAGTGAATTTATTTATTGATGACGAGTTACGAACTCGAGCCAAAGGATTTTATTATTCAACTATTTGATAATTGATTAATAAATAGATGATAATTTAATAATTAATAGTCAATTACTTAAATTATTACGATATGCGTGTATGTTGTGAGGCGGGGGTAATTAGTTAATAATATTTACAAGAGGTTGTAAAATTAACTACTTTATTATTATAAGACACATTTTATATTGATAAAATGATAAAATGTCACTTAATAGTTAACTGTACATTATTTGTTAATTTATATTTTAAGTGTTAAAATAATTAAATTAATATTTAATTATATAAGATAATTAAATATATGTCTTATAAGCATTTGTGGGACAAATGTCGGAAATCGAAATGGACTCACGTTTCTCTTAGTAGGTCGGTTGTATGACAATAAGACACATGTTGTATTCATCATGTGATTAGGCAATATTCCACTAACTTGTAGAGTCATTTGTTTACATTTGAGTTGCCTATATAAAGACCACACTACACACATTAAAGGGTTAATTTTTGAGGAAAAAGTAACCCTATATGAGGGACTTGGCTGGTTGTCCATAAGAAAAAAAAAAAGAGGAATTTCTTCATCTTTTTCATCAAATATTGATCAAATTTGTTGATCAAAAATTCATCAAACTTCACACCAAATATAATAAACATCAATAATATTATTAGTTTAATAATATTACATATATTATATAAATATTCTACAAATACTATCTAGTTAATAAATTTGTAGGATTTTGGGTTAGTCTTGGGTGAGACAAGAGGAGGATTTCTATATTGAAATATTGGAGGATCATTCCATTTTATAGCTCAAGAACAACATGAAGGAAGGTGTCCTTGAGTTGTGCCCAAAATATTTCCTATAGCAATGTAAGGAAATTCTTCCTATATGGTTTTAAACCGTCTTTTATATTGTTTTATTTACATGCATGTGTCTTAGGCTCCTAATTATAAAATTAATGTAATTTTGTGTGTAACTAGAGTGTCTAAATAGGGTTCTAAAACTAACAAGTGGTATCAAAACTTTGTTATACACATGGATGTTATCTTCATACGGGTTTATCATTTTATAAGAAAAATTGATAAAAATTAAATATTTTGGTGTTAAAATTAGTTTTATCACAAAATATTAATTTGCATGTATTAATATTGTCCTAAAATGGTTTGGGTCTAAATTTTGAATTTTTTGGTATTTTATTGCATATTATTATGTTTTTCCGACTAAAAATGAGTAATATGCATCAATTTTTATTAATTGTTAATAAAATTGTGTTGCATGTTGTTTTTAAGCATGTTTATTTAAATATAATCACATGCATGTGCTATTAATGAGAAATAGAAATTTTAGAATTTAATTTGATTAATTTTCATTGTTTATTAATTTTTATGCGATAAAATCGATAAAAAGTGATTAATTTATGAATAAATTTTAAATAATTTTTATAATCGAAATTTTTTATTTTTTAGCTACGGGAAATTTTTCCAAGAAGTCCTAAATTTTATTTCGAATTTTTCCATAATTTTATTATTTTATTTGAAATTAAATTGTAATCGTTACACATTTATTAGTTTATTTATAAAATTATTATAAAATAAATTAATGAGTTAAAATTTTGACATGCTTATATTTATGGTAGCGTATCAGAATATATTGATTTTTTTAAGTTTTATTTTTCATAAGGGTTATGATTAATTAGTTCTTATTACATAAAAGTTGCATTTTATAATGTTTTGATGCCTTAAAATTGTTTTTTGACCTAAAAATTGCTGGTAAGTTGGACTATTTGGCATGGAATTTTTATAATTTTTATAAAATGAATTAATGAGTTAAATTGTTCATTTCCGCAATACCGAGCTCTCGGTATAATTGTTGGTAAGTTGGACTATTTGGCATGACATTTTTATACATTGCATTTTTTTATTCATGTTGATGAATGAATTTTATTGTATTTAATTTATGTAATTTTACCTTATATGGTCNATTTGGCATGACATTTTTATACATTGCATTTTTTTATTCATGTTGATGAATGAATTTTATTGTATTTAATTTATGTAATTTTACCTTATATGGTCGTAGTTAGAAATCGGTATAACCCCTAATGTAAGGGTATACCGACTAGTTTGTAATTAAATGCGATTTCATATCCCACTAGTAGAAAAATGACATTAGGCAAGTGGAATAGGCTACGGTTATTGAAAATAACCGTAGCATTTTGTAAAAGGCTACGGTTATTGGCAAACAACCGTAGCCAAATGTATAAAAGCAAATAAAAGGCAACGGTCATTGTATTGAACCGTAGCCTTAAATAAGATGAATATAATTAAAAAAAAAAACAATAAATATGGAACATGAGTCTTCTTATACACTCTTACGAATTACGACCTTTCATTTAACCCTTAACTGTTAACACCACTTTCATTCACCCAATCACACCCAAAACCCTAAATCACCGCAAACCTCTCACGCACCGACAACCACCTTGTTATCGTCGGCAGAGACCTCGACACCGACTAGCCACAACCATCTCAGCGCCACCCGTCAACGTTTCAGTCCACAATCCTCAGTCAGGTATGATTCTTTATTTCGATTATTTTAAAAATTATCACAATTCATATGTTTTTCGAGGTTTTGTTTTCATTTTCCACTAAATTTTTGTATTTTATGGTGTTTGTGTTTTGGAATTCAATTAATTTTTGCATTTTAAGGTACAATTAAGTATTAGGGTTAGAGTTTTCAATTAAATTTGATTTTAATTTGGAGATAATTCGTTTTCATCTTCCATCTTTCCCGAATAGAGGCTGATGAATTAGGTCTTATTTGTAGGATCATTCTCTTAGTTATGTCAATTGTGCTCTCAATTCTCTCTTTATTTCTTTGTTTCCAGATGTGGTATGTGCATGAACTGATTATTGCCCTGGCTATCCTTGTCTGAATCTCGTCTAATCTCGTCTTTTGTTTGATATTGATGAGTCAGAGCTACGTTGCTGATTGCATTTTGGTTGTAGAATTAGGATTTCTTAAAAGCAATAAAAAATGGGATTTTTCTAAAATTGGATAATGTTAATGGGTTTTCTGTAAAACCACTTAATTTTTCTGCAGGAGTTCATGCTAGAGCTGCTACTGAGAAGATCATCCATGATTTTACTGTCAAGGTAATGCCTTTTACTACTCAACTACTAGATAAAGTTTGATGCTTTTTGCAATTATTATCAAGTTTTGGTTGAATACTTTCTAAGTTTACCCCCAATTCCTGGAAATTGTGATTGGTAAAGTCCTATATTTTGTGCAATGGCAAAATTTTGTAAAACAATTGGTGCTTTTTATGATGTGATACTGCAATTRACTGCCTGAATGAATTGAATAAGTTATCGAGTGTCTGAATTTCATTTGTCCAGTGAAGTGAATGTCAGCATTCAGTTTACCAAAAGCTTAATTGTTCGTATGAGATGTTGCTTGAATACATCCCTCGGCTGTCTATTCCCAAACCCCAATTCTCATAAAACACTTTTATCAGTTTTGAGTCATAATTTGGGTGACAATGAGGGTGAGCTTTTATGAACATTATGGCTCTTTATTACTGTCTTCCCTTCYTGCTTTTGAGTTCTAAATTGGGTGACAAGTAGTCAAGTACTAGAACAAATACTCTTTCATCAGTTTTAAGTCATAATTTTAGATGTGCTGTATTRTCTAATACTCTAATGTCTACTAAGAGTAGTTCTTATTTTTCCTTTACCATTCTTATGGTTTTGGCTGATTAATTCTTTTAATTTGGCAGATTGGGAGATCGAGAAACGGGAAATAAGTGCCCTAGTGTAAAATCATTTCAATGATGCTGCCTGGATCTTGGAGAAAATCCATAGCTTCAAGTTAATGCATCCGAGTATCCGAGTAGAATGTGCTTATTGTTTTTAGCTTTAAGTATTGATGTTGATTTGTAATAGCAATTGTATGTTAAACAATGATTTTGTAATTAATTATTATCTTAATAAAAACCTTTCAATTTACCAAAACATATTTTAGGAATTTTTTTTTATATTATTTTAATTGAGAAATGGCTACGGTTGTTAGAATAGAACCGTAGCCTTTTATCAACATAAGGCTACGGTTTAATTTTAATAACCGTAGCCAAAAGTCACTTTAGGCTACGGTTYCTAACCGTAGCCGTAAGTACGCGATTTAAGGCAACGCTCTGATTTACTACGGTTGAGGAACCGTAGSCAAAAGTCCTTTTTAACCGTAGCCAAAAGCCATTTATGTACTAGTGTCCCCAATTTGTAATTAATTAATAGTTTTTAAATTTTATTGCAAATTATTGTATAATAAGAAAGGCTTTGTAATTTAATTATAGAAGTTAGCTTAGTTCGAGTTTTATTTAAGACGGAGGTTCCAATAGACGGCGTATTTCGGAAAGAAGTTCTGAAATCCTAAAGATGGAGGCCTTTTTATGAAGACTCAAGGGACCAAGGAGTTGGTTTCCGATTTTTAATAGTCTAGTTAATTAGATTAGCTAGGTGGCCATATAAAGATATTTATTTACTTGTTTTCATGCCAAATCGTCATCACATGCATTTTATTTTTTGTTGTAATCGATTAAATTGTCTAGCATTCACCTATTTAGTTTACTTAAAAGTGATAGACAATTTAATTGATAAAATCTCTCACTTTTTCAAAATTGAGATTAGCCTTACCAAATAGTAACAACTACGAATCCCTTCTTCATTAGGGGGTTGGCTCGGCTCACCGGGGTGCTCTCTTTTTACGTTGGGTAAGTAGGGTGATAAATGTTATTACATGCGAAATTTGGTTGGACTCAACGGAACAAGTATGGGATGAATCACCCCACCGTGCCCATATTTGGTTCCGGGGCTTAAGATGGAATTTTAAAGAAAATCCGTCGACCAAGAGTTCTAATAGTAGAATCAGTCAAAAAGTTGGCTCACCAAATATATATAAATGAGGGATGTATTGGCTCACTGTGCCCGAGTTTATATAAAGATGTGTCTTGGAATCGTTTATATAATTTAGTGGGAGATCATTATATAAATGCAAACTTGTTAAAATTATTTTACAAGTAAAATTCACGATAAATGTTAATTTTCCTTTCATTTCCGTTTTTGTAGTAATCACGATGGTTTCTTCTAGTCAAACCGCAAAAATATCTAAAAATTCATGGCTCCGTTCATTTATGGACAAACATACTTTAAATTCTAATGTTAGTAACTTTAAAGATTGGGAAGAACAATTACGATTAGCTGCCACAGGGGATGACAAATTACGTTTCCTTACTGATCCCTCTCCCCTTTTACCGAACACTAGGACAACCTCCGCTGTAAGGGATGCATACGATGAGTACCAAACGGAATCCCTTACAGTTAAAAAGGTTTTAATTTTTGCAATGGAACCTTCATTACAGCGACAGTGCATTAAATTACACACTGCTTATCAGGTGTTCTCGAGACTATAACCCATGTTTTCTCAATCCCCGAGTATACTTCAATATGATGTCGTTGTCCGCTTCTTTGAGGCTAACATCAAAGTAGGACAATCTATGAGTTCACACGTACTTAAAATGATTGAGTACGTGGAAACTCTAGATGGGCTGGGATGTAAGATCCATGAGGAGCTAGTTGTGGACCGAGTGCTCCACTCCCTCTCACAAGTCAAAGGATTTACTCAATTTAGGGTAAATTATAATATGACTAACATGAAGAAAAGTCTTCATGAACTCCATTCTCTGCTTGTGCAAGCAGAAAAAGACATGGGAGTGAGTGGGAGTACGAGGAAGGATGTCCTAGATATTAACGTTAAGGGCAAGAAAAAGTTTAAGAGGAATGCTGGTAAGAAGCCCGTACAGGTTGAGGGCAAAGGAAAGGCTATTGCAATAACAAGGGACATTGGAGGCCTAAATGCCCCAAATATCTGGATTACATCAAAGCTGACATTGTGAAGCCGACATGTAATTTTTTTATCCGAATATTTTATAATACACATAAATTACGCTATGACTACAACTTGGGTATTAGATACTGATTGTGGTTCTCACCTTTGTAATCATTTGCAGGGGCTAAAAAGCGTAAAGAAGTTAAACAAGGGTGATGTGGATCTGCGGATGGGTAACRRATCTAAAGTAGCTGCCGTTTCTGTAGGAACATATGTACTTAATTTAGCTTYAGGATTACAGTTGTATTTAAATAATTGTTATTTTGTACCAACTTTRTCWCAGAATATAATATCAGTATCTGTGTTAGACGCAGAAGGTTTTCATTTTGTAATTAAAGATAAATGTTGTAATTTTTCACTTAATGATATAGTGTATAGCCAATCTGTTTCTATTAATGGTATTTATATTCTGGACACTTCAATCGATTTTTATCATTTAGAGAATAAAAAACTCAAAACAGGTGATTAGGACATATTAACGAGAAACGTATTAAGAGACTAGTGTCAACTGGCATCATTAAACCTTTTGATTACGAATCATTTGGCATATGCGAGTCTTGTCTGCTTGGCAAGATGACTCGTACGCCTTTTCTAGGAAAAGTGTATTACCCCGTAATTTAATAAAGTTTATACGAATATTAAACGTAAATACTAATAATTAATTAAAGTCTTGTAATGATAATTAATTATAAGTCGGTGTTGATGAGTCGGGATTTGATAATAAATAAATAATAATAATAGACGATAACTAATAATAATAATTAATAGACGATAATAATAATAATATTCGTAATTAGTATTCGTATAATAATAGAGCTAGTATTGGGCTTGACTTATTATAAATAGAGAGGCTTAGACAAAACCCTAGTCTTTACCATCATAATTCCGAAATTTCGTAACCTAGCGGAGATCTAGAAGGAGAGAACTTCGCATAATCGAAATAAGGTAAGACGGTTTCATAATTTTAATTAATTCGTTTAATCGTTCAGCTAGCTAGAATTAAAGATCGACGCAATCGTTATATGGACCAATTACGACTCGTGTTATGATCGTGACTTATACCCTAGACTGCCGTGACCCTATACTGACCTAGGTTAGGCCATCGAAGGCGGCGGTGGTGGCAGGAGAAGCATAAAACAGACGGGACAAGGGGGGTTTTGTCGCGGGTTTTGGAAACGGATTGGGACCCGAATACTTGATGGTTGAACCTGGGGTTGGTTTGGTTGGTTCCGGGAGAAGGAGTTGACCAAGGGGGAGTAGTTGTGGTGGCCGGCGGTGGCCGTTAGTGCGCGTGGTGGCCGGAGCTTTGCATAACAGAGTATGGGAGTCGTGTTGGTGCAACCGTCTTAAGACGAGTGGTATGGTCGTCGTGGTTGTGTCGAGGGTGAGGGGACCTTACTGCTGGAACCACCATGTGTCAGAGGTGACGTAGGTGGCGGTCAGTGGTGGTGTGGTGGTCTGAATGGTGGTTATCAGGGTAGTTGAGTTAGGTTGCCTGAGTTTGGGTTGACATAGGAGACCGTGAGTGAGGGAGTTAAGGCTGGTGGTTTTGACGCGATGGTTGGGTTAGACAGGAATCCAGATGGTCGGTGGTGACCACCGTGGTGCAAGGTGGCTTGCCACGGTGGGTCAGGTGGCCGGAGGCTGTGTAGAAGGCAATGGGTGGTGGTGTTTGTGTGCGTGTTTATCGAGGGGTGTGAGGGTTGTGTGGTTCGATTAATATGTGACGATAATTCATATTATTCGTATATAATTCATATGTTTACGTTAATTCACATGTAATACGTAAATAATAATTAATTAGTAATTAATAAATAATATAATTCGTAAAGTTGTATAATGATCGAATAATGAATTAATTATAAAGTATTGTTTTTAGGTGACGAATTCTTGGTGGAGTATTACTAATTGATTGATTGGATTGATGACGGAATTTGCTAGCTGCAAGGTAGGATATACCTACTCAACTGTCTCTTAAATATGATTATCGTTGATTGATTGATTTATATGAATATTGTCTAATTGGATGATTGTTGATTGTATACGAACTGGATGCATGAGATTGTATTGATTAAGTTGGCATGATATGAGCAGTTGTGTTGTTGGTTGTTTATGTTGATGGATAAGTATTGATGGTATGGTAATATGCAATTTTGAATTATTTGTTGGCATGGCATGCATTTGCATTGAGTCAGATGTTGGAAATGGTGTGGAGATGGAAATGGATATATTGATATTTTGTTTAGGCCCATGGGTTGTCTGCAGGCCTGACCATGGTGTTCTCAGGCGTTGACCTGGATCTCAACGACGGTTGAGTTGTACCTCGGCCTAGGGAATGACGGGGTAGAAGAATCGGGATGTGATCACGGGATGTATTGTAGTTGTGTGATGTGTCGGATGCGGAGGTGCATCAGTTGCATAGTCTCATATTGTATGAATTTATTATTGTTTTTTATTTATATCCTACTCAACCTCGTGGTTGACCGTGTATTCGTGAACACATGTGATGAACCAATTTTGGGAACAGATTGATTGACAGGGCTTCAGTAAACTAAGCTGGGAGCTGGATGGCGTGAGGCAACATGAGGACTTAGAAGTATAGACCACATTAGTTTAGTGACTCTGTTTTATATTCCGCTGTGACTGTATTCTAATTATCTAAGTACTTTAGTATTGGTTTGTAATAATTGGCCTCAACGCTAAGCTTTAATTTAAAGTACTGTTGTTTCGTTATCTTTGTTATTCACTACCTCGGGAAACCGAGATGGTAGCAACCATATTTGTTCGGGAATGTCTTGCTAAAGGCTCATGTATAAATGGGGGTGTTATAAAAAGGGTCTTGAGCTAGTGAGTTATTAAGTTTAATACATACATATGTATGAGGTCTAATGATAGTCACTGCAAGAGGCAACTATGACTATTTCATTAATTTTGCCGATGACAAGAGTAAATATGGTTTCAGAATGAAGTAGAAAACCAATTAAATAAAAAGATTAAAAAAATTACGATCAGATCGTGGTGGGGAATATTAAAGTAATGACTTTAGTGATCACCTTAAAGATTGTGGTATTGTATCTCAGTTAAATCCTCCTAGCACACCACAATTGAATGGTGTGGCTGAAATGAGGAATCGAACTTTATTAAATATGGTTCGATCAATGATGAGTCAAACTGAGTTAGCAAACTCATTTGGGATTTGCCATTTTGTCTGCTATACGCTCATTAAATCATAGTCCCACTAAAGCAGCCGAAAAAACTCCATATGAGATATGGAAAGGGAAAGTCCTCAATTTGTCGTATATGAGAGTTTGGGGTTGTGATGCTTATGTCAAGAACAATTCTGACGATAAGCTTGCACCTCGCTCTGACAAATGTACTTTTATAGGTTACCCTAAGGAAGCACGTGGTTATTACTTCTACAACAGTCATGAGACCAAAGTGTTTGTGGCTCGTGAGGCTGTCTTTCTACAAAAAAAAGAGTTTATTTCTAGAAGACAGAGTGGGAGAAAATTTGAACTTGATGAAGTTCAAGAGCCACAAAATGAGGTGAAGGTACAAGAAGATGTTCCTTCTTCGTCTGACTCGGTTATTGTTCCTTCTGAACCTAGGAGGTTATGAAGGGTTGGTCGCCAGCCTGATAGATACCTAGGAGTTAATCGAGGAGGATGGTGATTATGAGGTATTACCTTTAGAAAGTGACGAACATAAAACCTACAACGCGGATATTACTAGTTCCGATTCTAAGCTATGGCTCGAGGCCATGCAATCCGAAATGGATTCCATATACGATAATCAGGTATGGGACCTGATTGACTTACCTGGAGATGTCCGACCTCTTCAGTCTAAGTGGATCTTTAAGTTTAAAATCGACATGGATGGACATAAAGATGTCTACAAAGCTAGATTGGTGGGGAAAGGTTTCACTCAGGTTCATGGTTTACACTATGACTAGACCTTTTGACTAGGTGTCACACCCAATAAAAAATACCCTAGGTACAACAAAAGAATATATTATATAGGGGTCGAATTCCACAGAGACGCTACGAAATTTTCTATGCTAATGCTTGGTAGTCTTTCTATCCTACGGTCACAAGAGGAATGGTT
>VHZZ01005918.1:24901-49125 GCA_009801015.1 Silene noctiflora
TTATTCAATTATCGCATAATTAAATAACAATTTTCGCCGGCACGAGTTCTTAACTCGATCTCTCTAAACTACATTATACGACTAACTTTTAGTCAGTCTATCAAGGGACTAATTAAATTGTATCATAAACAAATAATTAATTTTCTATTTGGCCTTGTTCCTTTAGGTGTGACCAAAATGGATCAGCTGAACACCGTTGTCTTACGACAGTAACGTCAAACCCTAGTCGGCCAATCGTTACCTATATACGTTGATCAGCTGACTTATATTGCTAGTGAATATCCCAAATATATTCCTTAAATGAGATTTATCATGTAAACGCACTATTGTGGAGGACACCTACTCCAACAGTCATAACTAGTTTATTACGACTAATTAAAAGTGATTCTAGACTTGGCCTCTGTTCTCGTCATGCGTCCAGCTCCCCCAGCACAACAATCATAACAGCTACTAATCTGAACCTGCTTTATTAAATGTTCCCCATTCAATCGAAAATTATTTAATGGATCAACACAACCACCTCGGAAATAGGTGACAATTTGACACAAGACACAAATACAGTCAACCAAAGGTTGAGTAGAAATAAACTAAACAACAGTATTAATTTAATGTACTTAAAAGACTACGGTAGCAGAATCAACCGATCTCAAACCATCGTCATCTCATCCAATCATACCGAATACAAGTGAATAATATCACTGGCAGTAAAACAACTCCCATGACACCGTGTTATGCTCAACTGTATAGCTGGCAGTAGCACACCCCCCTCGACATTGTGCTATGATCAACTCTCTAGCAGTAGTACGCTCCGTACTATGCACAACTGGCAGTAACAACTCTCTTGCTATGCACAACTGGCAGTAGCACTCTCCGTGATATGCGCAACTCATCACAATAGTTGCATCGCATATCAATAATAATCGCATCGATATTAATAACAATAATAACGATGATCAACATTCAATAAATTATGCATAATCAATAACAATAACCAACGGTCTCAATAGACCATACAAAACACGTTTGGTCACCGAGCCTTAACAATCCCTCTCACAATGACGCATGTCCCTGTCACCACGCCTCAATAGCATAGCAATAACAATATAATCATAGTGCGACGCACAAAAACAAACTCAACAACAACAACCTTTTCGCCACCCAATGCCATTCTGTCATTCGGCCATTATATAGCATGTCGATCGACAATAAGAAACCTATCGATCGACAGACTCGTTAGACAGTTATCAAACTCCCAATCACGAAATCGTTCAATTACGGTATTCATGCATTTCAATTACAATACGAAGTTTAAGTACGAAATTAGAGTTGATTAGGTGATGAGTCACTTTTATATATATTTATATGCTTCCCCTTAATCGTTTTTTGTATAGAATTCGTGCTAGAATATGTCTTTTATATGCCATTTATATTGGAATGTTGTTACTGCCGCTACATCGTGTTTAATGAAGGAATGATGCATTTGTGGAGCAAAGGAATGAAATGAAGCACCGCGGAATGGCATAAAGGAACACACGAGGCATGACACGGAAATCTAGAGGAAGAGAAGAGGGATTGACACGAAGAAGCAATAAGAGTGAGTACTCGATCGAGTTCACCAGTACTCGATCGAGTATCTGCATGCAATTAAGAAGAAATCAAATGTCGAGAGTTGATAGTCCAGAGAGGTACATACTCGACCGAGTATGCCAATACTCGATCGAGTATTCGATGGGCCAAGATTCGTCTTCTGCGAGGACTTTCCTAATTCAGCTTAACCTCTACTATAAATACAAAAACTCGTAGGCTATTGGGGGCATGCTTATTTTACGTATTATTTATATTAAAACTCATAGAAATCTCATAGATTAGTTAGACTTTTATTATTTCTCAGATCTACATATTTCGTTCATAAAATCCTTAATTACGGTATTCAATATTTCTTTAAAGTTCTTTAATTTACCTTGTTCATCTTTTATGCTTTTAATTATGTTCTCCATCATTATTGTTATTGTTGTTAGTTTAATTAATAAGAGTAGCTAAATTATTAATTTGAGGTGAAAAGGAATCTAAGTTGTTATAAAGAGGTTTAATTAATGAATTAATAGTTAACTGCTTTTCTGTTGTTGTTCAGTTATTGTCTTAAATCTAGTTGATTAATTAATGGCCATGATTAATTGATTAGTCTTTCAAACTAGGATTTCCACCGACCAGGTTAAGACTAGTATAGGCTACGATAACGGAATAGAATTGATTTAATGATAGCAACCGCATGTTAAATTGAATCTAAAGGATATATTATAATCGACCGATCATAGTGACTTAAACAACAAGATTTGCCTTATTAATTAGTTAAATCACATCACCGTATACCTACCTAGTGAACTTGATCCCTAGACCTTTTTAATATATTTGAATTCGTCTTTTATTTATCCTGCAATTAGTTTAGTTAATCCAATAAACTCTTCAAAGAAATTGTTACTTTTAAGACAAACTTAGACTTAGCAAATAGAATACACCGTCTCCTCGTGGATTCGACCCTGACTTACCTCTAGCTATTGTCAGTAGTAATTTAGCTTTATTTTGATTAAGGTGATACGACTTTAGCCTTGTCAGTAGGTTATCCCTACCTGTAGCAAATTCGCGAGTAGCAACTAAGAATGAGCTAAGACCGCTCCTTTACAATTCCGTCACCTAAACCATTAATATTAGGATAATCAATACTCCATACCTTCTCAAGATTAAAACCACGAGAACCTCCCTTGACCTAGGTCACGGTCACCACCACAGATCCCACACAAACCACGATCACTATACTACTCGGTCTAAGATAAGGTATTAACGATAAACATAGTCAAGTGCAATAACAACCAACCCAAAACCATAGTTATGGTACTATCATACACATCCATTCCGTGATCCAAGGGTGTCAATGGTGTCTAGGGTTGTGTGCTAAAGATGACAGGTAAACAATAGATTACAATTAGGGTTTAGGATCAACTTATGAAGATTAGATGTTAGCTATGATTGTTGCTCTAGAGTGTCGCGCCCTCTATTCCGTCTCCTCCCTTCTCCTTTTTGTTTTAGGTGTAGACAGATATGAATACAAGCAAAATTGTGTTAGGTTTTGATTTAGAGGTATTTATAGTTTAGGTAAGATAGAATAGGTTTAGGAAATAAATAGAAGTCTACCAAAAAGAACCCGCTGCTCCGCCTTAGTCGATCGACCATCACTACATGTCGATCGACAAGGGTTATGTCGTTCGACACAGACTCCCCCCCTCCCAAGACAACACTCACCTTTGTCGATCTACATGTCCCCTCTGTCAATTGACAGACCAAAGATGAGTTGTTAGACAACCAGTAATATCTCGTTAGACACAACACAACGTTCTTTAGAAAAACTCATAAGACTTATACAAATTAGCATAGTGTAGCATTCTTATAAATTATGGGGTATTACAGTTCTTGATGGTGACGCTGTTCAATTCTTGATAATCTATGCATAACCTCAAGCTACCATCCTTCTTCTTCACAAAGAGTACCGGTGCTCCCCACGACGAAACACTTAACCTAATGTACCCCTTGTCTGACAATTCACAAAGTTGTTTCTTTAACTCTTCCAATTCCTTCATCTGGTACGGGGCCTTAGAGATCGGCCACGCTCCTGGTTTCAAGTCCACACTAAACTCGACTTCCGTTGACGGAGGTAGTCCGGGAAACTCCTCCAGGAACACATCCTAAAATTCTCCCACTACCGATATATCTTGGGCTTGGGGTCCCTCCACAATAATGTCCCATACATGTCATAAAAGCATAGGGCATCCCTTCCTTAGATAGGATGTTAAGGTCATTCCAGAGATAAGTTTGACTTTGGGCTTAACTACATACCTCTTGTATGACACCTAATACCCTTGGGTCCCTTCAAAGCTATTTTGTTTTGGTGGCAATCTATGTTAGCCTTATACTTACTTAGCCAATCCATTCCCAAGATTATTTTAAAACACGCTAATGGAAATTCAAAAAGGTTGACCGGGAAGTTTACTTTTCCTATCTTGATTGGTATTTCTTTAAACAACCTAGAACATCTACCGACTCTCCCGATAGTAAAATTACATCATATTTCATTATTTACCCTTCCGCCAATCCTAGGTTCGGCACAAAATTTCAAGACACAAACGAGTTTGACGCTCCCGAATCAAAAAAAAATAAAAGGAAGGCTTAGAGTTTACAAGGAAAGTACCCGAGACTACATGTGCGTCCTCCTCGGCATTAAGTTTCTCCATTGTAAAGAGCATGCCGCTCGCCTTGTATTCTTATTGGAAGGTGCTAGTCGACATGGTCAGCCTTGCCTCTGATGCTTGAGAAGCGTTCATTCCTTATCATTGCGACTGTGCCCCGCGGTTATAGCCTCCGCGTCCATAGCTCCCATGATTGTAGCTTGGGTTCCTCGGGGAAGTCCATGTCCCCATGTTTTGATTTCTTATTCCGCTTTGAGATGGTGCTTGATATGGGTTTTATTGATGGTTCCTCCAATTGAAGCCACTCCTACCGGTACTATTACATTCATTCCTCTTATGGCTTAAGCCTCCACAATTGAAACACCTTATGGCACCTTCTTCACTTGTGGCCCTTCCTTCCATGCCACTCCGAGTATAACCACCCACATGAGATCCACCCGAATTTTCCTTAGCTTGTTGATAATTGAATTTATTTTAGTGATGTCCACCTCCCTCGCTCTCGGCTATCCTCTCTTCCTCGACCCTTTCCTTGGCTGCTTTGGTCATATTGACAAGTCTCTTGGAGTTTCCGACTCTTTCATAAACATCCTTGACGTTAATCAATACCCCGCCGATAACTTTTCGAGAACTTTGAGGGTTAGCCCTTTCTCAAACTTGAGAGCAAAGAGTTGGGGGCTAAGGTGTAGATGCTCCATGTAAGTCAGAAGCTCCTTAAATTTGACATAGTACTCTTGAACCGTCATTCCCTCACTCATCATGAAGCCATCAAACTCTGCCCGGAGTTTGCTTCGGATGTGTTCGGGGTTGAATTCATCCCGCATTTCAGCTTTGAAGCTTGTCTGTGGGATAGAGGCCTCTCCCTTTCCCTTGTAGTAGTCGTTCATGGCGTTCCTCTCCTTATACCACCAAAACCCCGCTTGTCCTCCCAAATAGAAGGGGCTTGATCCTCGTTAAGGTCTTCGGGGCATCAAACGACTTCAAAGATATTTTCCATTTCTCGCACCCAATTTTCGAAGAGATTGGGCTCACCCACTCCATCATATTTCGAGGGTCGGTGGCGTACTAATGGCCAAGCCTTCCACCACAACTTCTCGTTCCTTTGTCACGTTCTTTAGGGCTTTGGTAAGAGCCTCGTTCTGAGCTATGATCCTCTCGATTTCCTCTTCGGACTTTCGGGGTTGTCCAGATGTGGATTGTGCTCTTCTCGGTGCGATTAAAGCTTCAAATATTATGGCAAACGTCAATATGGGTATCACAACAAGAGACAAGCAATATTGATTCAATTGGGGTCTACTCGGTCGAGTCGTCGAGTATGTACACATACTCGGTCGAGTGCCCACTTCCATCCCCAATTCTGTCATCCAGTCCACTCGGTCGAGTGAACTCTACTTAGTCGAGTAGGTTATCTACTCGGTCGAGTGCTCAAAATCATGGATTTTACAGGTTTATGGGAAAAGACCACTCGGTCATGTGGGATGGGCACTCGGTCGAGTGCTTGAAGCTCGTCCGAGTTTCCCTTCCTCCACTTGACCAAGCACATCCATCAAAGGTTCGCAAATACCCCGGCCCACAAAAGCATATGTTGCTGAAAGTCACTGATAGGTGTCCTCTTAGTCGTCATGGGGCTATCAAACAATATTTATAATTCCAACAAACAACTAGCAAGCGGTAAGTCAGAGTCGATCCACGAGAAAGGTAGTCAAACAGTTATCAAATGCAAGTAGCTATGTATTTGTGTCACAATTTGGGTTTGAGATGTAAACTAAACTACTACAACGAAAATGTAAACAAATGAAATAACAAGGCATGCAAATAAGTGTAAAGATGTAAACAAATGACTAAAAGCACTAGAGTGTCATTAGTTCATAAGGGATTCATGGTATAATCACAATAATGAGTCAACAAACAATCGTAGTTGTGTTGGGATCGAGTTATTTTATATCTTATAATCCCTAGAGAGACTTAGTTCTCGGAGTCGAGTTGGTTTATAGCTTACGACACCTACAACGACTTGGTTCTCCCTATTCGATTATATGCATGGTCTAACAATCCTTGAGTTGTTTATATCTTACAAGTCTTGTTGAAAGGATAGAGAATCATATTAGGTTGTCAATTAAGCATTTCATCAAACATAACATGTGCATAAGTTGAAAACACAACATACAATCATTCATATGAACTCATTAAGCATAAATCTAACCCATAATTATTCCCCTAATCCCCCACTAACCCTATTTAGAGGACTACTCACACATCATCATGGTAAACATGTCATAAATGGTGTCAAACATCTTAACAAGCATAAGCATGATGATAGAGTAAATAATTAACAAAGGTTAAGTAAAAGGATTAAGTAAAGGGTAAAGGAATTATACCAACTTAAGATGAACAAAGGAAATTGAAGAATAATAGAAGAAAGCTTTGATTAATGATGAAAGAGTTGTCAATTCTTCAATACAAACCCAAAAATCTTCAATTACCAAACTAGATCTAAGATTGCTTGAACAATAAGGAAAGGATCCAGATGTAATTAAGCTAATATAACCTAGTAAAGTCCCTAAGATAATATTTCTATGTCATATTTTTCTTCTAATTACATGAGCTATTTATACTAAGTACAAGTTTTAGGGTTAACTAAGGGCTTAAATGACGATTAGACCCCTTGAAGAAATCCAGAGACTTGCTAGAGCTAGAGAAACTCCTGGGCTCCTTACTTAGATGATGAAGTGATCCTGCTGCGTGGCTCGCTCGAGCTCTAGGGAGCTCGCTCGAGTTGAGGTAAAGCTCACACGAGCTCTACTGCTTTTCCTCTTGCTCTTGGTTTGGCAGCCCCCTAACTCGTGAGGGCTAGTCTGAACTCGTGGGAGATCCTATCCATTGCCCGAATACTTGTTCTATTGACTACGGCCTTTAGCCTTGGTCTCCTCGTCGATGCTTGGTTATTAGATGTGATCACTTTAGCTCCAAAATGCTCTAATAAAGCAAGGTTGACGCTCTTCTCCAACCAAAGGCACCAAAACCTCATAGAATAGCAAATAGGTAGCTAAAGACAAGAAACGTCCCTAATAAACACGTAAAATCATGTGGAACGAGGCTAGTTAGGGGACTAAATGTGCGTAAATAGGAGTCACATCAATCACATGTTTCTAAATGAAAGAACGTTGAAAATAACACAATTATGACATAGAACATGCATAAACGATAACTAGCATGTCAAACAATTTCCTTTCATGATGAATCTATCTAACACGTTAACATGATTCCATACAAACACACAACATAGGGCACACCGATTAAAGTACCGATGCTCGTGTAATTACACTATATTCTACCAACATAATTCCATCATTCAGGTATAGGAACAAAATATGCAACAACCATATGACACACCAAAGGTCGTCCCATTACCCCACGCTTTGTGACTGACTCGAGTTGAGAGGGAAAGGGTACAACCTTGGGACGTCTCCCAAGCTTGTCACTAGCTCTCTATGACTCAAACCGAGTTCATTTTAGTTGACACACCTAAGTTCACTGGTTCATTGATTTAGGCTCCAAAATCGTCGCTCTTATACCACTTTGTAACACCCCCAAAAGTCGGGAGACCTTCCTCAAGGCCGTCCTAACCTTTGGGAGTGCTACATGACTTGGTTTCCCAAGCTTGTAGTGCGAACATACGAAATAGAAGCAAGTTAAGATAAATAAGTGCGTAATTCAGTTAAGTTAATACATGTTCGGGGATTTAAATAACAATCCCAAATTACACAAGTACAAAAAACCAAATGGAGTTTTAAGAGTCAAAAACTAAGACACAAGAATGATGACACACTAGGCAAGAACCGCTCCCAAATCCTGCCCTCAACGTAATTATACAAAAGGCACCTATCAAATCACTGATCCCCATATGAGCGGAAATCATCATATGATTCACCACATACATTTTAAAAAATTTGGTTAGCTCCAATAATATAAAGTCTACTAATCTAAATGTATGCCAATCATTGATTAATTATGATGTGAAATGATGCTAATGAAACAACACAAATATCCCTTCCATAACTCCTCTATATCTAACCCGGGGATGGCATTGCAACGCCGCCACTTACTATCGGACCGCGGTCCATAACATGGTACTCGGGATACACCCGTGGTACCGGGCCCTGTTGCTAACCGAGTCCCCTTCCAGACGACGCAACACCACACGCGTCTCTTCATACTCAAGCCATTAACGTGCACGTCTCTCTTAGGTTGGGAACCTCTAAGAGGAGACCAAGTGTAAGACGGTCTTCTGAACCGCCTTACGTCTCCACAACAACTCTAATACAATACTCCATCTCCTCCACTCCATACCTCCAGCGTCCACAATAACTAAGATATACAATATGTAATAATGTACCTTTCCACTCAACAATAACAATATATGTCAAGTATTCACATGTGTATCAATAATCCAACAATTCAATTGACAAACTTTTCCACTTCATGTTATAATGCAACAAGTGATGATATAATTTCAATTGCACTTTCCCAATTACAAAATAGGATGAACACCCAACATTAGTATGCAACCCAAACCCTAATTATCAAATTATTCATGTTATCATGTAACTACCCCATATAATACATGTAATTCATGACAACCAAAGCAAAGTAAACATTCATATCACCAAAGCTAAGTAGAGAAACCCTACCTCATGGTAGTCTTCAAGTACTCAAGCAAGCAAGCTAGAATGGCTCCTCAATGAAGTCTCCCCCTATACAATTAATGTCTAACTATCACAATCAATTACTACAACAATAACAATACTAATTAACCCCTTAATTACCCCACTTAATTAGTCAAAACCCTAATTAATTCATAAGGCCAAATACTAGAAGATTAGGGTTTACTAATAAGAAAATAAAGTAAAGAATGTAAAGACATACTTATAAATGTAAACAATTGACAAAAAGTGAGAATCTTCCAAAGTATGGTGCAAATCTTAAAGATAAGGTGAGAAGATTTTTGGGGATTTCGAGAGATTAGAGGGTTAGGATTTAGAGTGAGAATGAGCGGAGAAAACTTATTTTGATGCTTCAATACCTAGGCCCATTACACAAGGCCCACGTGAGAAAACAACTATGAACCCGTACACTTGGTCGAGTGCACCAGCCACTCGGCCGAGAGGCCACTGTCAGGACTGGGTAAAAGTGCCCAGAGATTACTCGGTCAAGGCACACGGTTGAGTGTGGCCACACTAGGTCGAGTACTCAGATATACTCGGCCAAGTGTACTACTAGAATTTACGGGGTATTACAATGTAGACCGTTGATTATACTGATGAAATTTGCTCCAAAAATATTTAGTTGTGTTCCCTACCCCTAGGGGAATAAGACTGGAGGATTGAAAAAGAGGATTTGGCGAAACTTGGCTAGAGAACCACGTCCCTAATTGGGGATGTGTCTCCGGGGTACCGGAGAAGCAGTTCTCAACGCCAAAACTCCTCACTTTCCTCTCGTTATTCTATATAATGCTAGGTTTTCCATCATTTGTAAGCATCGAATAATTTATATTTCAGTTCACACAAAAACTCTAGTTTAATAATTTAGTTTGTAATTATTTCCAACAATCGTTCAAGTTATTTCAAGTTGATTTCCGGGTTTATTTTATTCTTGCCCTTCCAAGTTCTTGTTCTATTTTCCCTTGGTTTGGTAAATTTTTTTTCCCTAGTTTATTTCACCATTTCATTACCAATTTCATATCGTTATCATATTTATGTTTATACACTTAATCGTCGTTAGTTTTACCGTTACCATGTGTTAGTAGTTCTTTAATCTAGGGGCGGGGAAGTCATGTATGATTAATATTTTATTATGTTGAATTAGGGAGTTTCATTATCAAATTTTTGTTTATATCACATGCTTTTTTCTTTATGTTAATCTTTGATTCTTGATCACAATCGTTAATTACTTTTTTATTCCTTTCCTAAGAGCGAAAGTCGGGAATAGAATTAGGCAAAGCTTTTTTTAATAGTTCGATCTAATTTGTGTGATATCTCGTTAGTAATCGTTCTATGGTTGGAAATAGGCCGAGAGGAAACAACAATTGATTTTATGTTCTCTTATTTCGATATCGTTAATTGTAGATCTACATGTGTAACCCCATTTCCCCTAGATCTTTTATCATCATTGTTGTACATCTCATTTTAATTCTCTTTTTAATCATCAAACCAAACACCAATCGTAACCGACCTTGATAGAATTCTACTCATATCTTATCATATTGCATCTACCGTCTCCCTGAGATCGACCCCTACTTCCCTAACTACATTTCTTTGTTAACTAAGCTTAAGGTATCTTTGTTAAGTACATGATAAGCATATCACATAGAGAGTGCCAATCAAAATAATTCCAATAAAATCTCGACCCCTCGAGTCGATATGGGAAATAAGGTTTCGACTCTAAAAGATTTCAATATACAATCTATTCCTACTTTGAAGCAGTCCGCAATCAATTCCCCGATAATCAAGGAGGGGAATGGATCTTCTGATTTATTATTGAAGTCTCATGCCATAAATAATTCACGGCCTCTGGCAAATGTTAATCCTAATATCCCCATAATTCCGAAAATAATCTATAGTATTTCTAACCATAATATTCCAACGAAAAGAGTTCAAAAAATTTTCGTCCCAAAAGATATTATTATAAGAAAAAGTCTTTCCTGTAAAATCCCTCAAAAATCTAACGAAAAATCACACGAACCTCCGTCCCTTCCCTTATTCATAATGACCATGAGATCCCACTAGCACCAAACCCCAATCGTCCACCACTCTCTTATCCCCCCGCCTCTTTGTCTCCTTGTTTCTTACCTGTTGGAAGGGCCGAGGGTGATATCGACCACTCTGCTAGCACGCAAAGTGGTGTTAAAGGTCAAACTAATGAACTCAACATTGTCGAGCACTCCGAAGCTAGGTCTAGAAGTGGGTCTCATCTCCAACGAGATGAATGTCTTGAAAAGACTGTATGGGGCTTATATGTCCTCTTTACCTTTCTCTCCATTAATTTTATGGATATATTCCCTAATTTTATGAGTCTTAAACCCTCGTTGACTATTATTACTTGAAATGTTCAAGGTTCCGTCAATCATTGACGATGCTTAATGAGTTAATTCGAGTAAATAAATAATCCTGGGGTTTTGGCATTAGTAGAAACGCATATTATGGGAGATGTTGCCCAGTGAGTGCGTAATCGAATTAATTTCAGCGGCAAACTAGAGTTGTGGTGGAAGGTTTTAGTGGTGGTATTTGGTTATTTTGACGTGATGAAGTTGTAACCGTCACCACTATAGTCCATCACTCTCAATAGATCACTGTGGAAATTGCTCGAAGAGGCGACTTACCGTGGTACTTTTCTGCTATTTACGCTAGCCCTAATTCTTTGAAGAATGAGGAACTCTGGCAAGACCTGGAAGCATTTGCTCGCACTCATGATTGACCTTGGTTGGCAATGGGAGATTTCAATGATACGAGATTCTTACGGGAGCAGAATGGCGATGGTGACACTATGCGGCGTCGATGCAGTAGCTTTAATTCTTGGCTCGAAAATAATAATTCGATTGATTTGGATCATTCGGGTCCGGACTATATTTGGTCAAGAGGTAACTCTACAAATACAACGAAGTGGGCAAGGTTCGATAGAGCGATTTGTAATTCATCGTGAAGACTTATGTTTGCTGAAGGGTCGCTCTATCACCTTATTCAAAACTAGTCTGATCATTGCCCCATAATTATGAGCAAGACTGGTTTCACCCCTATTCCTAAAGCATTGACTCCGTTTTGATTTAAAGAAGTGTGGATGAATCATAACAAATTTTCTGAATTTGTTACCAGCAATTGGAATAATACGGAGCCGGTTTTCCTATTTATTCATGAATTTGCTAAGAAGTTACAACGTTGGAATAAGGATGTTTTCCACAATATTTTTTCTAAGAACGTAGCTTGGAGAGACGGCTCTTTGGTGCCCAAATGAAATTATCTCGAGGAGGTCCGGAACTTTTATTTAAGTTCGAGATGAAATTGAAAAAACAACTGGATGATGTGTTGCGTGAAGAGGAATTATTATGGTTCCAAAAATCACGAATGGAGATGATTTGTGATGAAGATCGTAATACTCGGTTATTTCATCTTAGTACGATAATTCGGCGGAAGCATAATCGTGTTGAGAGCTTACAGGATGATCATGACAACTGGTTATGGATGGTGATGTGGTCAAGCATATGATCCTTAGTTACTGTCAAAGTCTTTTTGTTGGACCTGTGTCTGCGTATAATTTTGTCGGGTTCATGCTTGGATTGTTCCCACCGTTAACCGATGGAGAGCTTGTAAAGCTTAATCGTAATTACACTATTGTTGACCTAGAATGCGCGCTGAATTAAATGTCACCCTTTAAGGCTCCTATAACTGATGGTTTTCAGGCCTTGTTCTATCAATCGCAATGGGATATAGTTTCATCGAGTTTATGCCGATTAGTGTTTGATGCGTTGCATAGTGGACTCTTCCCCTATGGCCTTAATGATACTTTCATTTCACTGATACCTAAGGTTGATCGTCCACACCTGGTTACCCAATTCCGTCCAGTTGGGTTGTGCAATATTGTCTATAAAATAATAACAAAGATGATAGTTAATCGTCTCAAGCCTATTCTTCCTATCCTTATTAATTTGGTTCAAACAAATTTTGTCCCGAAATGTGAAATTGCTGATAATGTAATTCTTGTTCAAGAAGTGTTGCAGTCTATGAGAACTAAGAAGGGAAAGAAGGGTTTCATGGCTCTCAAACTCGATCTTGAGAAAGCTTATGATAAATTGGAATGGCCTTTTATTGGGCATAGGTTGATGTATATGAAGCTACCAAATACGTTGATGGATATAAGGCTACCAGAGAGAATGGTTCAGACTATCATGGCATGTATTAGGCTTTCTTCGCTAAGTATACTTTGGAACGGTTAAAGGACTAAAGCTTTTGCACTGACTCGTGGTATTCGTCAAGGTGATCCTTTATCATCGTATTTAATTACTATATGTATGGAAAAACTGAGCCAATTAATCTGGCATGAAAACCGTGATAATAATTGGAAAGGATTTCCTTCTTGCAAAAGAGGGGCTGTGCTATCACATCTCTTCTTTGCTGACGCTATCATACTTTTCGCGGAAGCTTTGTTGCATCAAGCTTGAGTTATTAACAAATGTCTGGATACTTTTTTGTCAAGCCTCAGGTCAGCGAGTAAGTTTTGCGAAGTCTAGTATGTTTTCTCGCCCAATGTTGATGAGTTGACCTTGGCTAATATTAGTAGAGAGTTAGGGATTGAGGCTAAAGAGGACCATGTATCTTGGAGTTCCGACAATCAATGGAAGAGCGACCAAAGAAACATTTGATTTTATTGCTCAAAAAGTAAATAAACGATGGACTGGCAAAAGGTCTAAATATTTGTCGTTGGCCGGAAGAGCTACGTTAATTCAATCAACTTTGGCAGTCATTTACCCCGTCCTTTATGTGATGACCTTAATAAAAAAATCAAGTAGATTTTGTGGGGTGGTGATCAGGACTCTCGTGGCCTAAGTCTCGTAGCATGGGATACAGTGACTAAGGAGAAATCGAATACAGGATTGGGTCTTCTTTCCATAAGACAGGTGAACGTGGCCTTCATGGCTAAATTACGTTGGCGAATGCTTACGGAGTCGAACTTTTTATCAGCTCGTGTACTCTGTCACATATATTGTAAAGGCAGGTGTGCTGTGCGAATGTTTGGACCTAAGCAAATGAGTTCTAATACCTGGAAAGGGTGGTGTTTTGAAACTTTATAGAAAAAAGAGTAAATTATAAATAACTCTCTTATAAACTGACTTTTTTGAAATAACCCCTTTTTAAAAGAATTTATTAAATAATTCCCTTTTCAAACATATTTTTATACAAATCAATGCCTCCTCACCGGAATGATACTTATTTTTAAATTTTTCGGCCAAAGATTCATTTTTCCCCTCATTTTTCGCTTATATAAGATGTTAAATTCCTATTCTACCCATTTACTCACTATGTTGTTCTTTAAAATAAAATAAAACGGTGAATTTATATTTTATTATTCTTCGTTCATAGTTCATGATTTGAGTGTATTAGGTTTGAGAGAGATTTAGAATTGGTCACAGGTTATGAAAACATAGTAACGAAGTAGGGATTACGTTATAATAAAGGGTAAATCGATCAAATCATAAAAAAATAAATCTAGTTCCGGTGAAAAGGCATTGATTTGTTGAAAAACAAGTTTTATAAGGGAGTTATTTGGATAAAAAATTATAGAGAGTTATTTCAAAAAAGATGACTATATAAGAGAGTTATTTGTAATTTACTCTAAAAAAATATACATGAACAAGTAAAAGTTTTACATGAAATAGTTTCAAAATTGTTTTCAAAATCTTTCCACTATTTTTAATATAATTTTGTTGATTATCATGGCGAATGAAGGAATATTTGATCTTAATAATGAGTGGAATGGAGATTTGTATGATCTTAATACAAGTTTAGATTATGTTGACAATGATTATGCCATTTTTTAAGATGAACTTAAACTGAAGTTCATAATGAAACGATAAATGAAGATATTAACTATATTGCTGACGACGATGTTCCTCCAATTAGTAATAGTTTTGTTCACAAGGTTGTTCGAATGATCATTGGTTATTTTGTTTTAGTGGAAATTATTCCTTCAACCGAGGACGGAATGACTTTGGCGATTAATTTGGGGGGTGATGATGTATACACTCGGGTTAATAACAAGGTGCGTGACTTTGCAGCAGCAACGGCGGTTTTATGGAAGCAACGAGTAAAGGTAAAATGGATGGTGGAGGGAGATACATGTATGAAATATTTTTTTAATTGGGTCAAAGGTTGAGCTGGACGAAATTATAATCATGGTATTAAAGGAGATGATGGGCGGTGGATTTATGATCCGAGTTTGGTAAGTAGTAACTTTCAGCGATCTTTCATGGACCTTTATGAACCGTGTCAACCACCTATGGACGATAACAATGGTAACAGATATGATGAACTCTTACAACATCTGAAAAAAAAAGTAACTAAAGATGACGCAGATCATATAGGTAGACCGTTTACAGCTAAGGAGGTGCGTTGTGCGGTTTTTCAAATGGGGGCGCTTAAAGCTTCGGGCCGGATGGTATACCAGCTGTTTTTTATCATAAATGCTGGTCTCTGGTCAAGAAGGACTTTACAAAAGCTGTTTTATCTATTTTAAATTCTGGGGTGGTGCTAAAAGAAATAAATAGGACTTTTGTTACGCTTATTCCGAAAAAATGATAATCCGGAGGGGGTGTCAGATTACAGACCAATTAGTCTATATAATGTTTTCATGCGGATTATAAAAAAATGTATTACTAATCGGATGGCAAAGGTTATGGGTTATTTTGTTAGTGAGACTTAAAATACTTTTATTTTTGGCAGGCACATTAGTGATAACATTGTGTTAGCACATGAGGTTATACAGAGTATAAGTGGCTATAGAAAAGGAAAGCATGGAAGGTGTGTGTTTAAGGCTGGTATGAGCAAAGCTTATGATCGGATTAAGTGAAGTTTTATGGATGTGGTACTCATGAAGTTTGGTTTCCCTAGTAAGCCGATTAATCTAATTTGAATTGTGTTTCTTCGGTAACGTATGAGGTTATTTAATGGCACCCCACTACCAAATTAAGCCACGGTGTGGTTTACGTCAAGGTGACCCTTTATCTCTGTATCTCTTTATTCTGTGTATGGAAGTTCTTGCTAGAAATGTGAATCATGCACAGGATTTGGGGAATGTGAAGGGTATCCAGCTTTGTCGAGGACTCCGTCCCTTAAAAAAAATTTTTGCAGATGATTCGGTTTTGTTCCTTCAGAATAAGGATAACTCTGTTAGGCATCTGAAGTAGATACTCGATGCTTATTGTGAAGCATCCGGAAAGAAGTTAAATGAGAATAAATCAAGTATCCTTTTTAGCTCAAGTACAAAACTTGGGAAAGCAAGACAAACACTGAAAATATTAAAAATCAAGAATAATAAGGGAATTGGAAAGTATCTTGTTATTCCTGCTGAATTTCAGTCGTCAAAGGACATGTTCGCGGGTCTTATTGAAAGTGTGACTAGGCAGATTTCTTTATGGAATGAGATTTTTTAATCACCAGCAGGCCATATTACCTTAATTTTGTCGGTCCTATCAACTCTTTCAAATTTCTTTCTATTGGTTTTTCTAATACCGGTAAGTGTGCCAAAAAATATTAATTCTCTTTTGTCACAATTTTGGTGGGCGGGATGTAAGTTAGGTAAAAACCTTCATTGGTGCAAAAAGAATTTCTCGCGTTTACCTAAAAGTGAAGGGGAACTAGGTATCCGTAATATAGAGTTCTTGAATCTGGCGTTGTTAGCAAACATGTGGTTAGCGGGTGATTTCGGGAGATGAGTCTTTATTTCGGGAGATGAGTCTTTATTTTCAGTCTTATAGGCAAGGTAATCCTTTCTCCAACTTCTATAATGAAAGGACCAAGGAGCATCCTTACCTCCAGTGGACGAGCAAGAATGTGCAAAACCCGCAACCACAGCAGCAGCCCAATTCAAATTATGTGATTCCTCAAAAC
This sequence comes from Silene noctiflora, assembly GCA_009801015.1. Lineage (NCBI taxonomy): Eukaryota > Viridiplantae > Streptophyta > Magnoliopsida > Caryophyllales > Caryophyllaceae > Silene > Silene noctiflora. The sequence goes on from VHZZ01005918.1 coordinate 41,793, forward strand.
CGTGGTAATCAGCAAGGTGGTTACAATAGACAGAATCAAGGAGGAAACAAATTTATTAATCCACGTCCACAACAATTTCAGCCATTGCAGCCTCCTCCACAAGCTCCAAGTAATGATATGGCAGAGATGAAGGCTATGTTACAACAAAGCCTGCAGATTCAGTTGAAACAAACATCTCAAATTTCTGAGCTTATAGCCCATAACAGGATGTTAGATACGCAAGTGACTCAGTTGGCAATCCAAAATCCTTCAAAGAAACCCGGGAACCTTCCTCCTCAAGGGAAACAAGCTCATGAACAAGCCAATGCAATTCATTTGAGGAGTGGCACTACTTATCAAGGCCCAGAGATTCCTACAGACGAGGATGGTATAACTTACATGAATCCTAAGGCATTGGGTAATCTGGAGCTAAGCGATGACGAGAAAGCTAAAAAAACAAGACCAGGAAACAAACGAGGAAATTGATGTTACAGTGAGTACTCGATCGAGTACACCCAAACTCGATAGAGTATCCACTACTGAGTCTGATGATGTTGATGTGAAAGAGGTACTCAATCGAGTATTACCTGAACTCGATAGAGTTACCCCACTGGTAGATGACGGTGTTTCAAAAACTTCGAGTAAAGCAAAAGAAGCCGAACCCATTACTATTACACTACCTTTTCCACATTGACAAAGTAAGTTTAAGCTTGACCCGCAGTTCGGAAGGTTCATGGAAGTCGTAAAGAATTTGCAAGTGAGTGTATCGTTTACTGAACTAATCACTCAAGTGTCGGCTCATGCGAAGTTTATGAAGGATATTTTGACAAGTAAGCGATCTTTTGATGAAGTGGAGACGGTTGCATTCACTTAAAAGTGCAGTGCCGGGCTACAAGCTAATTTACCACCCAAACTAAAGGATCCAAGGAGTTTTTCTATTTCTTGTCATATTGGTCATCTTGCTATTAGTAAAGCTCTTTGTGATTTAGCAGCTAGTGTCAGCGTTATGCCGTATTCTATATGCAAAAGGCTTAATATGGGTCAACTTAATGTTACTAATATGACCTTACAAATGGCCGACTGATCTGTTAAACACCCCATAGGTGTCTTAGAGGATGTTCCGGTTAGAGTAGGAAAATTTTTCATTCCAGTTGACTTCACTGTTCTAGATATGGCTGAAGACACCCAGATTCCTATCATCTTGGGTAGACCATTCCTTCACACAGCAGGGGTGGTTATAGATGTTAGGAACGGACGACTGACATTAGCTGTGGGAGATCACACTATCGTTTTTAACTTGGAAAAAGCACTAAAGCAACCTATGATAGAAGAAACTTGTCATAGAATTGATATTGTTGATATTACCATTAATGAGTGTCGTGCTTTGTGTTTGAATAGGGATCTTCTACAGATCGCCCTAGTGACTAATTCAGCTGCCGAGATGGGTTCATGGATTCCAGAAGTCTATGCCATAGAGAAGCTTCTAACTGAAGAGGAATGTAAAATGCAAAAGGTTTATAGCTTAGGTAGCCCATCTAAAGCAACTGAGGTACAGAAACCTGAACTTAAACCCCGTTCTTCTCATCTTAAATATGTTTTTATGGATGGTTGTGAGATGAACCCTGTGATTGTCAATGCTACCCTGACTGAGGACCAACTTTCTTCTTTGTTGGCTATTTTGAGAACTCGTAAAAAGGCCATTGGGTATAGTATTGACGATCTACAAGGTATTAGTCCTGATTTTTGTATGCACTGTATTCATTTGGAGGAAGGTCATAAGCTAAGTGCATTGCGTCAGAGACGATTAAATCCTCCTATGAAGGAGGTGGTAAGAAAAGAGGTTCAAAAACTACTTGATGCTGGCATTATCTATTCTATTTCTGATTCTCAGTGGGTCAGTCCTGTCCGGGTGATAGTGGGATTTGTCGTCAACTCCCAATCAAAAACAATTTATAAAAACTCAAATTAAGTAGTATAATTAGGGTGTCGAACCACAAGGATGGCGGGGTTAGATTGGTATAAGTCTTTGTATTGCTCTAGTTTAGTCGGATGCAAAACATGTGAATGATTTACTAAGCTGACAAACTAGGCTACGATATGAAGTAAACACACTCACACAAGCACTTTTGTAGAGGGAGATGCAAAGGTCTACTAGAAACGGGTCAAGTTAACGGTCAAGGTTTAGTCCTAATGTCTTAGGCCTACCTTAAGCTTACCATAATACTTTTGTATCATGTCAAACTCATCACATACATGCTATCAAACACCCCTATTGATCGTCATGCAAAGAGATATTAAGCATAAGGCAAAGAAAGTCATAAACTTTCGTTCACACATTTCATCGAATACCTTCAATGCAAGTATGTAAAGACTCAATTTCTAACCCATATTCAAATGTAAACAACTCATTATAATCCCACATGTTAACCTAAACTTCCCCTTTTAACCTTAACCATACACTACTTAAACATAATTGCAACAAATAACATAAAAGAATGAAACTTCAACAAGAACAATGCAAGAACAAACATAATGTAAAGACAAGTAATTAACTAGCAATGAACATGTAAAAAAATGAAATAACATGAAATTAGGAGAAGAATTATATCCATAATAATTAAAATAGGAAACTTGGATTGCATTAATAAAGATGATTGTCTTCTTTCTTAAAATTACAACCCAAAACAAAGTGTAAACCATTGAGAAAATTAAGATATTGAATAAACTAAATAGTAATTGAAATTATATTCGAGAAAGATTACAACTTGAATTTGAGACGATTTTTAATACTACAAAGGAGTTTTCATTTTCTAAACTAAACTAAGGATAATTTTCTAACATAAACTATGGAGAGTATTAATGTGTGTGGTCTAATGTTTAATGTAAGTGGTGTTCTAGTATATATATATAACCTAAGATTAATAACCCCTTAATCCCATGAAATTGGGCCTAATCTTAATCCTAAATGCACAGCCCAACCCCTCTAATCTCCTTCTAATCCGGCCCAAATCTTCTTTAATTACTCCAGCCCAAACATTCCCCTCTAATATCCTAATACCGTCTTCTTCTTGTATAAAGATTGCCAAAAAACAAATTAACAAAACGGCATCCCCATAAGCATCAAACGCAAAAGATCTTCAAATTTTGTGTCACAGGCCGGTTGACCGGCCACCGGCTGGGAAGTTTCTGCCTAAATGCCTTTTATTTTGTTGTAGTGGTGCTGGGAGCCGGCCTACCGGCCGCCAGTGTAGTGACCGGCAGGGAAGTTTCTGGAAGATAGAGGGATAAGTGGCATGTGGCTCAGCCGGTGGGTATGGTGGTTGCCGGTGGGCCGGCTAGGAAGACTGCAAGTAAGCCTAGTTGTTTGTTGCGTCATTGATGAAGGCTGCTGATGATGACGGGATGGTGGTGAAGCTGATGACCTGGTGGTTGCCACGGTGGTTGAGGACTGATGATGAATGATTGGTGGTAGGTTAATGGTGATGGAGATAGTATGGTGATTGATGATGGACGAAAATGGTGGGGAATTGGGCTACTGCGTTGTTGATGATGACGATGGTGGTGGAAGGTGGTTTGCTGATGATGATGGAGGACGATTGATTGTGGCGATGGAGGATTGATGAAGGGTGGTAGTGAATTATGGTGAGAATGGTGATGATGATGGTACGATGATGATGAAGATCGTGTATGTTTTTAGGTTGATGATGGACAAAACGAAATGGTGATGGAGGTCAAGGGTCAAGGTCAACCTTGAACTTGACTTGGAATTACATTACATTGACTTTGCATCATTTACGTCCTGTCATTCCGTCTCGCAATCCTGTCTCACCTACATTATTAAATTAAAACAATAACAGAGTAACAACAACAACAACAACAACAACAACAACAACAACAACAACAACAACAACAACAACAACAACAACAACAACAACAACAACAACAATAATAATAACAAAATATAATTAATACGACTAATTACTATAAATTAGTAATTAAAATGAGCTATTAAATTAATTAAACACGCAAAATTGAATCGGAATAAGGAATAAATGTGGGGTAAAATGCGGCTAAAATGCTGCTTATCAAACATCCCCACACTTAAACCTTACTCGTCCTCAAGTAAGCTCATTAATTAAACTAAGACCCTCAATGTAGAAATAAACAAATAGCAAAAATGCTTTATTATAAAATCCGAATCGGGTTTAGCTACACCCGTAGCTCTTTCAACTCACAATTTGACACTCATGAGGTAAAGTGCCCTATTGCAAGGCAAGTGAGGTCTTGCTACAAAATTTTGATTCAAAATGGCATTAATCATCAAATTGAGCATGAAAATGAATCAACAAAAATATGCACGCTTGCCTCATTCAAGCGGGATTTCTTAAAACCGAACAAAGAGAGTCTTTTGTGGAGGATGTCGTCTCAAAGCCTCACCAAGGTGTCGGTCCCCTAATTCTAGCTCAAGTAACCAACATTGACAACACGAAAGGCCTAGAAACAAATTCTAGGCGGGGAAAAACGGAAGTGCGTAGCTATACTCCCAAGAATGACATGACACGCACAAGGTTCGACTCCATATCAAGCCCTTGACCAAAAAGGAGACCTAGACATCGATTCTCACGAGTTTCACTCGTCACTCAATTAAAGAACAGGGTGATTTATGTGAAAACAAGTAGCAAAAATCACTCTCCTAACTCGACTTGCGAAGCATGCCCGCAATCTAACATGGTACTTCATCCTACATCCGCAAGAGAAGCATAAAAATAACATGCATGTAAATGAGACAATTTGGGTCGTATTGGGGCTCGAGTTTGGTGAAAAGGGGTTGGTGCAAGCACCGTTTTAGGATAAGTGGAGGCAAAAGGTCGAGTAGTCACCACGATCAACCAATTCACTAAACCGTAACCAAAGCAAAGGATTCTTGTACAAAATTTGGCTAAGGTTTCCATATTCAAACCAATTAATTCATTTCATTACTAACCAAAGTTTCCAATGCCAAAACCAACACTCTTTATTCAACATATATCACAATTTTTTTTTTCTTTTTCTATTTCATTTTTCTCTTTTTCTATTTGATTTTCTTTCTTTTCTTTTCTCATTGTAAGCTTATCACTATGCAAAAGTTTCCAACATTGAAGCACAATTTCTCTCATGAGGACCAAAGTTCATTCTCCCCAAGAAGATTCAAACTTCTCACCCAATTTATCAACACAAAAAAACCACAAAGGAAACTACTCGACAAGGGTGAGTTGTTTATGGAATGTAGCTATTTGCGTTGGTGAATTAAATGACATGGTTAAGGCTGAAAATGGGTTAACAAAACAGGAAAACTTGACTCAAGGGTGAAACAAAGGCTCATTTGGCTATGTGAGGTTACTTTATTTGAACAAAATCATCTCATTATGCACATCGACACTTCTATGGAATTAAGTAACGAGCTCCATGATTATGCGTTTTGACATGACATACCACGTAAGGAGGACTACTCTCATACCTAAACGGGCCCGGTTTGATGGAATGGCCATAAGGAGGCTCTAACCTCACATTTGAGTAGCTATGTCGATCTTAGGTCAAGTCTCGGGCCTAATACGGTCTCACAAGGTGGTCAATACTTGGTCATTAAGCTAGACTTCCGAGTTTTTTGCAAGCAAAAACTCTAACATCTGTCATCAAAAGGTACAAGCTATCGAAAGGGAAATGACATGGGCAAAACGGTTATCATCATTGTCGACATGGATCCTCCACATTTAGACCCTCTATGCACTACTTACAAACAAAATGAAAGTGTATGGAATGCAACTAACACATATGAACAAACTACGTGAATGCAAGAGTGAACACGTATATACATATCTAGTCTAAATGCACACAATTTTTAATCCTAACAGCACATCATCAACAACACGCATTCTTCAAAACGGTTCCCAAAGGGAACACCCGTATCACATATCCCGTCCTCCTCCATGTTAATATATACGAAATGAAAAGGAAAGATAAAAGGAGAGAATTGGAATAATTTTACCAAGCGGCTTCTCCTATGCAATGCGCATTGCCTATCACCAAGTTTGTCTAAAACAATATATATACAATGTAAACAAAGCATATTTTTTTGAAAATTTTCAATTTGTAAGCATTTTGAAATGTTTATCAAATTACTAAATATAAACAAGTACATATACAAATATACACAAAGTGGATATTTCCCTCCCCATACTTGAAATTTACATTGTCCTCAATGGAAAAAAGCATAGGGAAGAAATGAGAAAAATTAAAAACATATTTTTGGATTTTATCATTTTTCAAAAGGAAATAACATATTTTTGTATTTTTGAAATATTTTGAAATAAAAACATGTTTTTTGGATTTTAAATATGAGAATTTCCTCCCCACACTTATTTATTTACATAATTTATTTTGGAAATAAATGAGTGGAAAAAATCCGGAAATGAAATAACATGCTTTTGATGTTTTTGATTTTTCAATTTGTTTTTTATGCAAAGATTAAATACGATGCAAACTAAATTAAATTAATGCAATTTAGCTACTCATGAATGTAAACTAATCATATATTAAATGGTCATGCTAAATAATGCAAGACTAATGGAATGAATGCATGATTTGGGAGAGCTAATTTGAATTAAATCATAATCGGACCAAGTCACTAAATGCAAATGCAAGTAAGATGCAAGTAAAGTAAAGGAAGAATATATACAATGTGGTGGTTCTTAAGGAACTCCGCCAAACCCCTTCATCAAGGAGGCTCAACCGGGATTCCACAATTTATGGGCAAGGTCACCCAATGCCTTCCCATTATCAGCTAAGCTCACATCTTTGAGCCTTCTCCAATCATCGAAGGTTTGATCATTCTCCACCTCATACTCAAAATCAACGGTGTGAAACATATCCTCTCTTGTAGGAGGAGAATGATCAAACCCTATACTCTTTGGGCACTCAACAACATAGGAGACTTCACTAGTCTCCTTACCCTTCACTTTCTCATGCGATCCATCCATATCAAACACAAATCTTTCAAAGAAGGGCGGGAAAGCATCACAAGCATCAAATTTATAAAGGAGGGGGGTTTCAACCGACTCACCCATGCAAGCTATATCAAGTAAAGGAGCGTCATATTCCTCACCAACATACATGATATCAAGTAAGGGGGTATAAGAAATGAGGTCAAGGTCATAGATGGGCATAATGAACTCATCCTCACCACAAAAAGGGGCCTCAAATTTTTCATAGATAGGATCATCAAGGAGATGCACCTCACAATCCCTCTCACCATCAACGCTCACACTCTCCTCCTCAACATACATAACCTCCAACAAAGGGTCAAGAGAGATGAGGT
>VHZZ01005918.1:85281-99114 GCA_009801015.1 Silene noctiflora
TAGATGAGTATTTTGCATAGGTTCTCACCTTGCCTTTGTACCAAAAGCAAAATTAAACAAATGACAACCACAAAGAGAGTAGCACAATGTTGACAACTAACTAGGGCTTGGTGGCTGTCGTTGTGGTGGTGACACTCATGATCTGATCTGGCAAAAACCGTAAGGCGTAAGCACAAAATACTGTCCACAAAATCAGTGTACGCCAAAGAAAAAAAAAAACTCCTTTCATTCAAATTCACAATTCCCTCCATTTGACCACTGCTATTTTGGTACAGAAAACAGTGGTCGAAACTTTTTTTGAAACGAAAAAATTCCGTATGATATCAACTTTTTTTGATAAATCAAATAGGACAAATTTTACATTTTACCTTCAAAAATACTCCGTATTAGAAATATTTATTAATTATCAATACTGACCATCAAAGTTAAAAGTAGACAACTTGGCATCATGTACCCTCGTACTGAAAGTGAAATTCTCCATGTTAGATGTTAGATTTTCAGTAAGGAAGGTGACCAAAAAAAGTTCTCTACATACCAAAATTTTTACAAATCTAGAGGGTATTCAGTATATCAAAGTCATTACAGCAACAGTATGATTGAGTGAAGTACCTGGATTAGTGCTGTAACAACCCCTGGACCTGCCTGTTTTTGTTTGATAATCAAGAAAAAGGCATATGAGAACATGTACACTGAAATGACAAATCTACCACAGTAAACTGTAAACACATGCCTTAAACTGTTTCTCCGACCATGATACATCTTCCCATGATTTTGACTCCATTGATGCCAGTGAAGTGGGAGCCTGAATTGATTCTACATGTTGCACAAGTCTCAAGCTATCTACACATAAATTAGATGAAAGACACATTAGGAAACAGAAAAATGCTCCTTCCTAGGCGAAGCAACAAAAAAAAATCTTTTGTTTTAACAGAAATAAAATAAATTACTACGTGTTTGTTCGTATTTGAGTACACAATCATGGGCATTCTCTGTTATGCCATACAGCTCCGACATGTCAGCAACTAATTATGAACCAGATGAAAATAACATTCCACACACTTCCAGCATGTCATCAACTAATTACGAACCAAATGAAACAACATTATACAATATATGCCCATTTTGGTCAACAAAGAACTACCTGCCTTAAAGTTCCACCCACTGCAGAAATTTAAACCACTAGGCTTGAATGGATTGATTGACTAATCTCCATAGTTACAAAGATCGAAGAAAAAAGAGAACATGGACCATACTAGGGTAATTAGCTAATCGATCCATTACAATGCCTTTCACATCCCTCTCAGACAAAAAGCTCATTACCAAGTCAAAAACAGTAATTATTATTTACTTGTAATGAATGCCTCTTCCCAATTTCCACGTTCCAACCAAGATGGTGACACCTCCCGAACTGCAACTCCATTGCTCAAACATATCCTGTTTCAAAAAAACAAGATTCAAATGAGAAGTAGTCAGATACACACTGTATTTGAGCAATTCCACAGCTTAGAAGTTAGAAGTAACTCCATCAACTCCCAGCATCCTAGTAAGAAGTAAGGCACCGAGATGATTTTGCATTTGCAAATCTCATCCCACAAAAAGGCCAAAAACTCAAAAGACAATGACATTATTCTGATTCGTCAAAGAAAACGGATAACAAAAATATATAGGAAGACAAGTTTTATTGTATGATAAATTTGCAATAAAAAAAGACTGGAAAAGTCAGATGGACTGGTGTCACCAAGGTTAAATCAATTTCCACCCATTCATTTATATAACCATAGACAAAAAATAGGATATTACTTGAACAATATAGCAAAAGAGGGCAAAGGGTCCTCATATGCAAACATCAATATATTTTTGTATGACAATTCTTAAAATTATGATTAATATAAAATTTATCAACAAAATTATGAGATACATCAAGTACTCCGCAGCTACTACTTTTACTTTCACTACTATTGATGTTATTATTTACTTTCACTAATTTTTCTGTCATTATTGTTATTTTCATTTTTCACTACTATGATTGTGACACGAATCCCCTATCTACTAAAAGAATAGGTGTTTTCACAACTTTTCCCTCCAAAAAGCATCTTTTTAAATAAAGAAGCTAATTACAATTAAGTGCATTCACTAAATAAGGAAAACCAATAATTATAACTTATTTCATTAAATTATTATCTTTTCATTAAAATTAAATTCTTCATCAAACTATATTATTTTCATTAAACTTTAAACTATAGAGTAATATTTTAACTAAAATATAAATAAAATTTATATAAAACTATAAATTGTTAAATCTTTTATTGATGTGATTATTTGAGAATGACTTGAACCATATATAATATGTATAAAACAAAATTATAATCCGTTATTATTAATTTTGTGGAAAAAATAAGAAAATTAATAAATTGAAATCATTAGCTTTGTGGTATAAAAATATTTTCTCTAAAATACATTTTAGCACATTACTCAATTCTCTTGATTAATCTCAAAGTGAAATATAGTGATGAGAAATATGAACAATTAATGAGTTACCAGTATAATATAAGTAATTTATTAAAAATAAAAACCTCTATATATCATTTATTGTACGGGGCCTAAACTAGTTTACTTTTTAAAAATGATGATATCATTGTGATGCCAATATGTTTTTTTTAATAGTAGTAAAAGTAACAATAGTAGAAGTCGGGTGTAGTAAAAGTGACAAAAGTAATGAAATTATTATGAATTCTTCATCTCATTCTAACTTTCCAAATTATGACAGCACTATTAGATTTTAATTATCTTTTCTAAATTAATCACTTTAATAATTCTTTGTCAAAAACTATCTTATATTTAAGGGTATTTGTAAAAAGACTACCTTGTATTATTTTTCTTGTTTTAGACTACCTTTGTTTTCTCCTTTTTTTGGTCAAACACTACATATGCTGAAAATATGGCGAGATTTGGTCGATTTAGCGACATTAACCTATCTCACATGTGACATGACACTGTTAACATCAAACAACATGTTAACAACAATGATGAACTGCGTCCAAACCACAATTTAACTTCAAATAAGTAAAATTTATGTTTTAACATTTCAATAATAACTACGAACATTTATTAAACTTAGGCGTAAGCATGGTTACCGAATTCGCTCGGTACCCTACGAATCGCGAATTGTTAAAAGCGAATTCTATTATGTTGCTTACTGAAAATACATATAACACATATTCTATAAGAGCGAATCGCGAATTCGGTAACCATGGGCGTAAGTACAACATGACTTCCCAAAATCGGGCCTAAGCAAGATTAAAACATGAAAGTCATGTGAGATAGGTTAAAGCCGGAAAACTGACCAAGTCTGTCTAAACTCTTAGCGTGGGTAGTTAATGACTAAAAATAAAGAAAACAAAGGTAGTTCAAAACAAAAAAAAAATAATGTAAGATAGTATTTTTATATGTTTATCTTATACTATATAGTATTATGAATTTTTATATATTAATGTCATTCATTGAAGTCCCTGGTTTCCGGTGTATATATATAGTATTAAATATAAAGCTGGCCGATTGAATTTTTCTACTATCAACATCTCGCGTCAAATAAGCAATTGAAAGTCACGATCATAACTCATCCAAGATCCAACTTCACCCATAACAAGACCTCACGTGTTAACTTCATGTGCTTTATCCAATAAGTTTTTCTTCACGCTTAATATTCAGAATAACGCATATTGCAAGAAAAAGAAAAGTATACATTGAAATAACTAAAGTACAAAGCACTCCATGTATCAAGAATGAAAAATATGTCAAATGGGTCAATAACATCAATTTACATAGTGATTGAAAAAGAGTACTTCCCCCCTCTCTTTAGACATCTTGTTTCATCCAACAAATAATTCATATAGTGCTTGGTCGATAATAAACTTGTTTGTACTCCCTCCAATCCAATCCAAGGTAACATCTATTTTTGGGTGGTCTTCGAGGCAGCACTTTGACCAGATTTTTCTTCATGTTAACACGACTTTTTCTACGAAAAGTTTTATTTTACGAAAGACTTTTTCATAACAAACCTAAATATGTTAGTTTCAATATTCAAAGTCTAATAACGGTTTTTCTACATGGTACCCTTCTATTTCTTCGAATTCTACGTGGCACCCCTTGCTTTTCAAAAATATCGGTGGTATCCCTAAATTTAATGCAAACATCTTAAAATACCCAAAATGCTCTAATCCGCCTCTTTAAATGTTAAGTTTATACATTTTTGATTGATTTGTTGGCAATAATTTGTCATGTCATTAACATAAATATCATTTACTCAATCATAAACATATTTTCTTTACAAAATTTAACTATTTAAAAACTTGATTTTTAGTATTTTGGGTATTTTAAGAACATTTTACTAAGTTTAGGGGTACCATGGATGTTTTCAAAAACCTAGGAGTACCACGTAGAATTCGAAAAAATACTGGGGTACCGCGTAGAAAACCCTACTTTTTATTATGGTCAAAGTTTTCTAAGATTGACCTCCAAAAAGTAGGTGTTACCTTTGGATTGGATTGGAGGGAGTATAAACTAAGCTACTCATACAGCAAATAGAGTAAATTTCTAGCACAGACATGTATGTCATACTTGCTAAATTCCAGGTGTTTATCACACTCCACTCGAAGCTAAGCAACAAAGACCATAAGATGCCAAAATATACTTAAAACAGATCATCCACATTTAGAAAGACAGAAACACAAACATGTAGAGAAGTGACACAAAGGGTGTCTATTGGTGGTTGTCTATGATGGAATTTCAGAAGCGGAGTGGTAAAATGCCGTAAACAGATATGTTGTGGAATATTTGGAGAAGAATTATAGAATATTCACAATATATGTTATCAAAAGTCAAGACTCAGACTGCAGCAAATTAAAACACTTGGTGTGGGCTATTTTACTCCGACACTTCACTTGCCTGCCGCGTCATGTGTCCGACACCGATACGACACTTGGAGACTTCACTTTAGACCAAAGAATTGAAAAATTCGCACAAAATAGCCGACACGTGTCAGACACGACACCGGTGTCCGAGAGTTATAATAATGATGGGTGTGAGACTGTGGACTAATTACATGACTATCAAAGAATAAGGCCAAACCACTTACTCCAGTACTAACTGGCGGATGATTCCTGGCAGGACACCAGCATTTACCGATGCTGTTTGTAATTCATACGAGTGAAAATTATCTTCATCATGTGACTTTTCCTCCTTGATGTCACTGTTTCCCTGCAGCTAAGGTCAGAAACACACTTTCACAACACAAGAATACCAGCTTCAGTCATTTGAGGGGAGGAGGATTTTCACTGAGATTCACAAGTTCGATAAAGAAGGGAACAAAAAGCATAGCAAATTACTCACATAATGAATTTTATTCCACTCTTCAGTCACTCCTCACGCAAACACCCTAACATACACAAGTGCAAGTGCATTTGAAGACATCCCCGATTACCTCATCTATACTCTAAGAAATCCGTGTATTAAAAATTTCCAACAACACTGCGGTTGTGACCACAATATAGATAAAGTTATGGCGGCTGAAAAAAAATGCTAAAGATGAAGAAGCCAGAAGTTTGTCAGAACTCCTTACTGTACATAAAACCAATTCTTGAACAATCTCATGCACATTATTTATTAAAGGGAGATTCTACATGGTACCCTCATGTTTTTGCATATTCTATAGTCGCACCCCTCTTTTTGAGCTAAAAATATTTGACTGTATAATTCTTGGTCACAAACTCCGAAAACGGCAATTTTTTTTTTGGGATATTCTACGGTGTACCCTCGAGTTTTTCGGTTTTCTATGGTGTACCCCTACATTTTTGAAATTCTATGGTGCATCCCTGAACTCTATACATTAGTCTATACAATTACCTTATTTGTTGTCTTTAATATGTTAGTTTACAAATTGATCTATTAAATCGTTTATTTACCATTCCAATTACTCGATAACCTACTCATGTACTTAATAATTCGTCGAATTACCATTAACTCACCAAATAGTATACGAATCTAACCAAAATTTCATCAAATCTCCATTATCATTTCATGAATCATAACTGAGGTTTTTAATAATAGTTTGTGTTTATTAAAAGTGATTTGTGATGCTTTTCACATAGTATGGTGATACAAAATTAATAAGTCAAATTAAACGTCAAAATACGGTTGTTTGATAGTGTTAAAGCTAACGGAGAGTTAAAGAAGGTCGTGATAGAGAAATAACTAAGGAGTTTAGGGGTACAATGTAGAATATAAAAAATGCAAGGGTACAACATAGAAAACCGAAAAACTCGAAGCTACACCGTAAAATATCCCTTTTTTTTTCAAACTAAAGATCTCGTAAAGATGCTCAATTTGGGAAAAAAATCGTTACTTTAGGAACTCGTAGCCCTAAAATATAGTAGTCGAAGTTTATTTGGTTAAAAACGTTTGACCGACCATAACTCTTGCAACAAGTTCAAAAATTAGCAATATTATTTTTAAAAACCAAAAATCTTGCAAAGACGATCAATTTGAAAAGAAGAAACGTCATGTTCCGAACTCGTGACCATGAATTATACGCCGTCAAAGTTTTTTAGTGGAAAAGTAGGGGTACCCCTTAGAAAACAAAAAAAAAACATAGGGAAAATGGTCGTTCAAACTTCAAAGGCATAAAAGAATACAAGATAATGAGCGCACTGGTGAGTGGTGACTGTTGTGGCGGAATGACGAATCCCATTCTTTCCAATGCTTTATATGAATCAATTTCTAGTAAATTTATACAAATTTAAAAGTAACCCTATCACTAGTTTCTACCATCATGTATGTACCAGGCGAGAGACAATCTTAATATGCCTCCTCCAGCACATCCTTAGATGATTATAAAGTTTAGCCAGGATCAATGACAATAAAATCACATTATTGTGGTAACTTCGATGCCAACATTTTAACAAAATAGTGGTTCAACTAGTGCAATTTACAGACTCTGGACAGTTACATGATACTCCCTCTCATTCAACTAGTTGTTTACGTTTTATAAAATATTCCTCATATAAGAATAAAAATGTAAGCAACTAGTGGAATGGGAGGGAGTAGTATAGTTTGTTTAGTTTGTTAATTGAAGATGTCATAAAACTGAAATTAATGCATTCTAAAGGAATCATGGGAATCAGAAAATATTGTATGAAGATAAGGCCAACACATTTATATTCCTCATAAGAGAATAAAAATGTAAACAACTAGTTGAATGGGAGGGAGTAGTATAGTTCGTATAGTTTGCTAACTGAAGATGTCATAAATCTGAAATTAAATTATTCAAAGAGGAACCAGGGGAATCAGAAAAATTGTACTCCTTATTAAGGCAAGGCCTACACATTTATATTTGAATGGACCCTCACCTTAGAACAAACAACAAAGAAATTTGTTATGGTTCCTTCAAGTATACGGCCATCATCATCTGACAACAAGAGCTCAGTAGCTGATGGAGGCCTCAATTTTTCCAGTGGCTTCCTCAGCCTACCTAGAAATTCAAGTTCCAGAAATTACAACTCAGAAAGGCCTGAGAATTTGAAGTACTCAGCATTCAAGTACACATATTATCTCAAAACCCAAGAATAAGAAACTATAGCCCAGTAAAATGTCAGAGTTCCACTGCAGAAAAGACTACCGATATTTTTTATACAATGTCACAAACTAAAATGAAATCTTAACTAAAATGAAATCTTCAAAATTCAGACCAGTGGCTTAAATTTATCAGAACATGAATAAGTTCAGTTTCAAAAGACAATCACTTGCCGTTTCACTCAGAACAACTCTGCGTATTAGATAAAAAGGATGGAAGTGAGAGGGAAAAGGAAACAACTGTACACCCTATCAAACGTCATTTTCAGTTCATCTTATACAACAAATATATAGAAATTTAGGTCTCAAGTTCAATGTCTGCTTCCTCATCATTCCATATTTTCTTTGATTCTATCGGATCCCCCTCGCTTTAGAGTGGAGCAATATTTCAGGAGTTGACAGCAGGAGTAGGTTCCATGTGGAAAAAATGTGCGTAAAACCTTCAGCTAAAGATAAAGAAAAATAGTGATTGCTTTAACATGGCTCCAGCACTAAACCTCTGAAATACATCTCCTATTGAAACAATCTGTATTTAGTACAAACGGCCATCATTAAGAACATGATTAAGGTAATGGCTAGGTCAAGTAACAATAGAGAGGAGTATCCAGCTCACAGATTTAATATGTTACTACCTTCACTCCACTTACTGGACTATATAACTTTTGGGGTGAACATTGTACAACATTGCTCAATAACATTAAGGATTAACTCACCTCCATGCATTGAAGGGTTGTGTCCCGTCATGTACTAGGTAGAACCAATTGCATTTCCCTCTTTATAAGTACCTTGTAATTACTATATATGTGTACATTTGCTACATAATCAAACTATGAAATTCATCAGCCATGACATGGTGACACAAGCCTTTAATCCAATGGTTTTCTTTTATTTTCTTGTCTCAAAAACAACCCTCACCCGCATTTTTTTCCCTCGTCAAAACCAAAGTTCACCCCTCCAGTCTTTACTCCTTTTCTGCCACAGTAAAAGAAAATTCACCCTATAAAACACAACCCAACCCCACACTTCCAGCAATATAATAAGAGAAAACTGATGACATCTATTGGATGAATTGCATCATCCTCCATCAAAATTATGCAACAACCTTCTTGGCTACCACCAAAATACAGCCACCATTCTCTCGGCCACCTCCAAAATACAGTCACCATCCTCTCAGCCATGGATGTGGCACACATGCCAACAATGTCACTCTATTCCTTGGTCGTGGCAACTAACATGGTAACGCCAATATCGTACATGATAATAATGAAAAATCTTCTTTTATTATGGCCGCCACCCTATTGGATTTTTATCAGCTTTGGCTAGCCATGATCAACCACTCAAAACCTGACCACATAAACTCAATCGATATATCGCTTCCTTCCAATTTTCATCTCCACCTAGAAACAATATACAAAACACTTCACCATGATTACCCTCGTTTCGAAATCATCCCCTTCTCATACTCTTCTAATTCCATTTTCTCTAATTATCTCACTTCCTAGACACATAAAAGCAATACGTGGCAAAAAGACCTTAAATAAACGACATTCGCGATTGCATTAAAGCAACCAGAAGCCCCCAAATGCTGAGATCAAATCTAGCCGATTCATCTCCACTTACGTCTTTGTCTTTGTTGCCAACACAAAGTCAGCATCGTGGCTTTGAAATCTCGGGGAGATTAGACTTACTCTGTGGATGTTCTCTTACGGAGGCATAAGAAGGATAAACCTAGCTCCAGGCATTATAGAGTTGTGTCCCTTCATGTATTATATACAAAAATTCTAATTCCCTTTCTGTAGATACCTTTTAATTATTATATATATATACGTACACTAGTTTTAATCTCGTGCAAAAAAATGCACGGGTTGATTTTTAGATTAGGACATACGAAAATGTTTTTTTTTTTTAATGATTTTGTCTATAAATGTTTTTCTTTTTTAAAATTTACTGTACTTTTTTTATCTCTGCAAATTTGCAAAATAATCGATTTATTTAGGAATCCTAATCATTTTATTTCAGAATGATGGTTTTTATTTTAATTTTTTTTAGCTTTTATGTTATATTTATCATAATAATTTTTGAGTAATATTTTTTTTCAATATTTAATATAATATTTTTTACATTTTATTTAAACATTTTTTTAATGGAATAATATGATTACTGAAATGAATGAGCGATTTGATATTGATTATTTTTCACCATATTAAAACAATATTGGTTATTAAGATTTATTCCTTTTTCTTGTAAGTTTTCATTTTGTAGAATTTTTTATTTTGTATAATTATATCACTAATTTTTTCTATTAATTAAAATCATACGATAAGAGTATAATTAAATATGTGGGTGTGTTATTCATGAAATTAAACAATTGTACTAATTTGTAGAAACTTCAAATAAAGCAATAATTAAATTGATAATTGAAACATGGAGGGTCCTACAAAAAGTTGTTTTTCCATCCTTTAAACTCAGGAACCAATCACATCTCTCTAAATGTTTTAGTTTTTATAGTATAGAGATTTGTTGCATAAACAAATTATGGAATTCATCAATAAAAACATCAAGCCATTTTCATTCTTTAGAACTAATCTCCCCATATATGTAGGTATATAAAGCAGCGTTACTAGATTCGTAATACGCGCGATTCGCTCTATTTAGTGTATCCGATACGTTGAGCGTATTACAAATAACATAATTCGCTAATACGTAGATATTCGCTTAATGTACTAAACAAATAAAGTAAAATAAAAAAAATTAAAAATACTTAACTAATACTAAAAATACTCGAGAGCCGTATTGGTTACCTAGAAAAGGATAAATCACAATATTGGAAAATGGTTTCTTTTAAGAAAGTTCTAGACTTCTACTACTCTACTTTACTACTTCTCTATAGCCCACATTAATTATCTCTAGAGCCCACATTAATTTGCCTTAGAGATACTAATCTTTCTAACTGCTCATATCATATAATCAAACACAAGAAGACCATTCAACTTATCTTCATCTTCTTCAAAAACGAAGAAGTTTAAAACAGTAAAAAAAAATTCATCTCTTCTTCAACTTAGCATTGACAATCACAAGTCTTCTTCTTTGATCCTCCATCCTTGCCCTTCATCTCAATTTTCCTTTGAATCATTTCCACCATTAAAATCTCAAAAATCCCATACTTTATGTCAGAAATTAAAATGAAACTAAAGCTAAATGTACTAACTTCATATCAAAATGGGTAATTAATTGTAAGTATCCTTCGTGTACTTTACTTTTTTCTTCAATTTTCCTTGTTTTAGTAATGTACTTCAGTTCGCTCTTTCTGGGCATATTCATAACGAATTGGACTCTACTGATTCGCTAACGAATCACGAATTGATACGATTGTATCGATTATCGATTCGCTAGGGGTGGAGCGAATTCGGCAACCCTGGTATAGAGATGCTATGTAAATTGGTCCAGGTTAACTTATCATAATACATGTTCTCATATATGTAGCAAATGTATACTGAGAGAAAAATTTGGTCAAAGTTGGCACAGTTTGATCACCTGAATCGGACAAGACTAATAATAAGAAATGTAATAAAGGGAGTATTAAATGGACGGCATATTCAGTTAGGTAAGAATCGAAAGATTTGCTATTTTATTGTATTCGAAGATGATGGNAAAAAGAAAGAGAAAAAATAAAAAGAAAAAAAAAAATGACTCCCTAAATTTGCATTGCTTCTTCAATGGTGAAGTACCAATATTTAATACAACCATCCATACAATTTCCATTGGGTCTAACGCAAGGGAAAGGCTCCTGACATCCAAATACAAAGCTCAACTTACATGTAGACTTGATAATGATTAGTGACAAATCTATACTTGGCGTGAATCAACCCTAACCTAAGCCAAATTGTAATTAACAAATCTGAAATTGCTTTTTCCAAATGTCTCTACATTCCCCCACACAAGTTAAATTGAATGCCGTGGTTGCTCAATTTAAATGTTAAACCCATCATAGAAACGGTAATATACACATCCTTAAATACACATCTTCTAAGTACCCTCAATTCAATTACAAAACACATACTTACCAACAGTGGGTATTTTATGGGCATATCAACAGTTCATCCTTCAAATGTAATTACTTTCGAATTTTAGTTAAAATGAGTTTTAAATGTCCAATTTTCTCGTACAATATAATACAATCTCAGGCAAATATCACTGTATCCTGGCGAACAAGCAAACAGTAAATTAAATGAACTTGATCGAGGGGACAAAAAGAATAAAGAAAATCAGAAAGACAAACCTAGCCCAATCAGAGTACTTAGCTTCGGCAAAATCCCTCCTATTCCCAACCACAGCCAACCTAGCCCCATTTCCGGCAACACCAAAAACAGGGGGAACATACATTCCTATATGCACATACACGTCAAAAATCCTATCGATCACTTCCCTATCAATTCTCCCCCTCAATTCCCCAACATTCCCTCCAATCAAAGCTGAAACCGCCAATTCTTTTCCGAAACCCCTCTCACTGAGGGCAAGCGGCAGCGAAACACGTATTTCCTCGCTAACTCGATTGCGCAAAATGAAATCCCAGTCCGAAGACGGCGGCATGAAAAACTTGGACGAGAATTGAGGGCCGAAAATGAGGCTAGGGTTGGTATTAAGCAGAATTTGGAGGGAATTTGAGAGGCGTTTAAGGTGTCGATTGTAAAATAGGAGAATTCTTCCATTATCATGAGTTCTTGTCGTTGTATAAGCACCTGCCAAAAAAACAAGGAATTCAAATTCTAGGGTTTATTGAGGAGAAAAATTAATCGAAATGTAAAATTGAAGAGATGAGATGAACCTGGATGAGTAGCGAGAAAGGTCGAGATCGGAGGAGTGTCGGCGGCGGGTAAAATATTACCATTTTTAAAGAGGAATGTCGCCGGAGATGTAGACATCTTGATAGATGCTCCTTTCAATCCGCTTTTTCGCTCATTCGTCCATCACTCTATCGCGAATTATTGAATGCGCCGTATTTATAAAAAAATTTGAGTAAATTAGATTTTATTCCCTTTTAAAACCATTTTTTTTAAAATTACTCCCTTAAGTTGCATTTTCTGCTAAAATTAGTCCCTTAAATTACATTTTTTCCTAAAATTGCTTCAAAACTCTAATTTAAGTTGACTTATTTCCTCTATTTTTGAACTCTCCTACATTTTTCTACATAGTTATACCTTTCAAAGTATAGATTGGTTAAGACACAAACAGAATAAGTTCAAAAACAGACGAAATAAGTTACTTAAAGTGGAGTTTGGGAGCAATTTTAGCAAAAAATGTAACTTAAGGGGGTAATTTTAGTAAAAAAAATTAAAAGGGAGTAAAATCTAATTTACTCAAATTTTTATTTTAGTTTATTACTTACTAGTTTTAATGTTCGTCCGATACACGGGTACGTTGTAGAGTCTTTCATGATAGTTTAGACTTAATGAAACGGATGTATAAGTCGAACACACACGATATGTAACAAAGTCTTTTGTTATGAACCTATAATATCGGACATGTGGCAAAGTCTTTCGTTATAACATAAAAGTCTTAAATTGTGGTTTAAAAAGTAAAAAGTGNCAAAGCTCAACCGTCACCCACCATTAATCACTCAAAGCTCACCCGTCACGGCCAAACCTCACTCGCCATCGCTTAACCTCACCACTGACGACAACTACCACACCACAATGGTCATCGTTCGTCGGAGATCTCCCAAACACTTATCAAGCGAGAGCCATCCACCCCTTCACTCATAAAACCGTTGTTATTTCTCATCACCGCCGCACCAGTCTTCATCCATGATGACCACCGAACGACTTCTCCGACCACAAGCGTTCCACATCTAGTCGGCCACTTGTGTTTCAGATCTGGGCGATCATCAATCAAACTCTACCACACAAGCCAATAAAAAAAAACTTTCCCGAAACTCCTCCACCAAATCCAACAATGTAATCAAATATTTAATCTTTTATCAAATATTTCCGTTGTAAGAGACCATAAACAGCTTAGATATTACAAGGAACCATCTTTTAATAGATAAATCTGTTTACTGTAACCAAAAATTCATGTCAAAGCTACAAACTTTCAACTTTCAAGGTTGAAATTGCTAATCAAGTACGAGAAACATACAAGCGCCATACTGTTACCGAAGATTTCGTGGGATTGGTTGATGTTCTAGGACGTCGGAGAGAGAAGGGATGA
>VHZZ01005927.1:48031-64436 GCA_009801015.1 Silene noctiflora
AACCCGTACATAAAATAGGGTTATTTACAAAAACTTATATTTAAAAACAAAAACATAACAAGCACAATATGGTAATTTTGTGGGTACAAAACTTATAAAAAACAAAAAAAACAAAAAATCCAAATAGTTTGTTTTAAAAAATAGGGAAAAAAATATAAAATACTTTATAGTATCCGCCTCATCTTATGAGTTTGTTCGTTTACATAGAAGAGTAGTCAAAATTTTCCCATTTCTTGGTTGACAGCTCTTCACTTAAAGTGAGGAAGCAAAGTCCAGACTCCTGAGGTTGTGGCGGTTGTTGAACAACAAGAAGAAGAATTAATGGCGGCAACAAAGCTATCATCGTGTTTCGTTAACCATGGTTGGATCATTGGAGGAACTCATTCCAAACACTCCGATAATGTTTGTTTCGTTGATTTCTCATTTATTCCTCGCCGTCGTCTCCCTTCTCCTGCTTCATGCAAGATGCGTTACCGTAGTTTCAGGTTATCTACACTCTCTTTTTATTCCACTTTTTTTTTTTTTTTTTTTTTCTTTCCGATATTCAATTTTGTTCCTTCATTGTATTACATGTATAATCTTTCAACTGTGGTTTCACTATGTTTGAATAGATTGAGTATAATGTGATAGTTGCTAGAGTTTCTGCAGTATTGCGAGAGCTTGTTTTAGTCAATTCATGTCAAATTTGTATTTTATTTTAGAAATTTTCAACCTTGTACCCTTTGTTTTCGGATTCCTAACGTTATCCTCTATTTTTCAAATTCATCTATTGTAACGCTAAATTCGATGAATACT
The DNA here is from genome assembly GCA_009801015.1 of Silene noctiflora. NCBI lineage: Eukaryota > Viridiplantae > Streptophyta > Magnoliopsida > Caryophyllales > Caryophyllaceae > Silene > Silene noctiflora. The sequence continues at coordinate 48,827 of VHZZ01005927.1, forward strand.
TGAATAATGATGGAAATACTCGAATTCGCTTCTTTTAGATATTACTCTTCAGTACTTTGTCCAGAATCAACATAATCATCTTTTATTCATTAGTAGCAAGTGTTTCATCACAAAACTTAACAATTGAGAAACTAGACATACAAAATAGCTTTTTTTTTTTAAGTAATTCTCCCTCCGTCCCAGTCATTTGCTTACGTTTTATATCATTTGTGATGGTAATTTTAATCAAGAGGTAAACAAATGATTGAGACAAAGAGAGTATGCTCAAGTCCACCCGGTAAGGCTGTGTGGAGTTGTATAAAGGCATAATAATTATACCTCTAACTTCGTCAAATTTTTGAACATATGTGCCTAGTCTACTTCTGATTTGCCTACACCTAAGGAATGGTGGTGTCGAAATCTGAGCTCTACACTCATGTGGCACAACTTTATATCTAACCTAAATAGTTGTTGGACGTATATATTGCGCTCTACAGTGCTTTAACTGTGGGTAACCTGGTGTATTGTTCCGACATTGTTACAATTAGGGTAACAGAGTAAGCTTTGAGAAACGGGTGTTGATATTATGCGACTAATTGGAAGTCGAGATGTTTTTCAAGCGGGTGTCAAGCTAGTTGCTAATATTCGTTCATTCTCTACAGTTACATTCTGTTTCGCAACACTAATCTGGTCATCGAATAAGTGTCTAAGTGCCCATACTGCTTACCCTTAGCGGATTAGTGAATACATGTGTATGGTATGTGAGTTGAAATGTCAGGACTCGGGATGTGCTCACTGCTAAACTACATGTTGTAGAAATTAGAAACACATGCTATAGTGGGCCTGTGGCTATACATATTTTATCTGCAGCAAGTTTGATTACTTAACATTACATCTGAAAGCAATTTACTACGAGGCTATGTACTCAACTTGCAGCTATGAGTTAGGACTTAGGACTTAGGACTGAGGAGGGTATACTGTCTTTTCACTGAATTAGATCATAGAGCTTTTGTCTTTCCGTCATACTGACATTTACATTACATGCAAAACCAGAAAATGCCTTGCTTAGTTCTGTAATTGATTCAGCCGTGTGTACTTGTGCTGCATTTCTGAGATTAGGTAACTGGAATGAAGATCTCTTGGTATTGCCACCATTGTGTTCATCAGTACTTTTGTTTAATGTATTCTGATGATTCTTCTAAAATTCAAAAAAATTGAATTTTGTATGTGATTTTCTGGTTTCATAGTATATTTCAGCATTCCACTGTTACTCCAAGTAGAATCTAGAACTCATCACTCACTGGGTTTTGTTCATAAGTTTCTGTTGAAATTTGTACTTGTGTGAGAAGACATGCGAAGTTCTTTGTTTGATTCGCTGCAGTGCTCAACATAAAAGACAACAGGTAAAGAAAACCTCACATAAGCAGCCTCAGATAGATGCAAAGTTGCAGCCAAACGGTGAAGAAAACGTAGAAATTGAAAATGCTTCTCTGAATTGTGACTCAAGCTCATCGCAGGAAATTATTCCTATGGGTGACGAGGAGGGCATTAATGTCAGTAATATGGTCAATCAGAATGGACTGGATGAGTTGACAAAGTTGGATGATAATAGTACTCTAATGTTTCCGCCAAAGCGGCTCATCAATTCAACTGTAAGTCGACTAGATAGCAGTAATATGCCATTCAACAATGATGTCAACAGCAATTCAAAATCTTTGTGAGCGATGCTAATACTTTTTTTGTGAATATCCATTTCGATAAGCTGCTTGTACCCTCTTCAAGTGAAATGTCAAAGGCAAGTTCTAGACTGGGAGAAGTAGAGAGTGAGGGTTATGTGCTATGCCAACGGTAAACATTTAGACCATTGTTCAAGAGTTTCCAAGAGCCATGTATTCTAATAGATGCCTCCTTGTATGCATGAATATCCTACACAGCGAACACTTCCATATCCCATCATTACTCCATTCTATATTGCATGCTTGGTTTTTGTATTTTCTTTAATGTATGCGGCATTGTAACTGAGACACTAGCCAAACTGAATCTTAACTTATCCTCAAACAGTTCTAAAAGACTCAAAAGATGGACGTGCCCAAGTATTTTTGTGATTAGTTGCGTCATGTGTGTACAACGTTGTCGCTAATGCTTTTTAGTGAGAATTACGAGTGAGTAAGATGAGTCTTGATGTCGGAAGATATAGGTTAAGGTTAAGCAACAATAGTATCAGTCAATGATTTGTTTTATTTATTTTTTTGCGTCTTCTTTTATTGCACTATGATAGGACAGAAAAATCAAAAAGATAGAACCTTTATAAAACAAAAGTTCGACTCAAGTGAGGATTAGGGGCAGGTGTCGAAGTCCCAAGGGAGAAGGGCGTGCTTAGTGGGTGGTGAGTAGAAGATGGAGTGTTCCGAAATCTCCGGGATAGGGCTGAAAAATCAAAATAAATGTACCAAGCTACAGATTGTTTTGGGGATGTGCCAAGTTGGCATAAAAGAAGACGAGTCAGAGTTCTTTTATTTTTTTTGATGTGATGCATTTTACTTTGACTCTTGTGAGTGTATATAGCACCGCTATGACAAGTTGTAAGAGTGACGGTTATTCAAATCTGTACAAAAGCTGTTCTAATTATAAGAAAGGACTGGAGTTTTACAACTACGAGTAAAGAAGGCTGAGAGTCTTATATTATATGCAGAAACCTCTGTTATTTACAGCAGGTTTATGCAAAGCACACAAAATCTAACAGTAGATGTGGAACAGTCCTCTTAGCTGGAAACGATTTACTCTAAAGCTTTTTTTATTTATTTTTTTTTTTTTTTAATTTCACTAATCGACTGACATGCTCATCTATGAGATATGTCGAAGTTACCTGCCCTTCTAGACTCCTTCCCAGAGCCACTTTTGAGCTGAGTTGGTTTTTCTGAATCCCACACTTTGATCATCTTGTATAGACACATGTAAAAGAGTTAGTATATCGCCGGCATTTTACTGCCTAGATACTGTCATGGGAGTTTTCATCAGTAGAGTGTTTAAAAGTGCTTCTTCCTATGAACAACTGGTGTTCGGTAAAAACAAAGTGTGAATGGCTTAGAAGAGATGGAGTATGCGCATTCCGAGACCATTACTTAATTAAAAACAATTAACTAAATTATGGCATCTTTGCAAGCCCTCATATCGTGTCAAAAGTCGGTTAGTCACAAGTCTTTTTTGATGGTTTTATTTGCCATTTGCAGCCCATTGTTGGTGAAGAGCAGCCATCACCTAATCAATTTGATGATTTGATCAGTATGGTTAGAAATGCGGAGAAAAGTATGGATACTTCCTATGTACCCCTCTCTTCAAATCCAAACACCCCAGTCCCACCTCTGTTGAGAGGGTATATTTGAATTTATGGGGTGTTTTCTTCAAATCCAAACACCCCAGTCCCACATCTATTGAGAGGGTATATTTGAATTTATAGGGTGTTTGGATTTGAAGAGAGGGAGTAGCTTTTATTATGACTTGGGCTGAATCATTTCCAAATAAACTGTGGCTGATGCATGTGGTTTTTTTTTTCTTTGTGTGTGTTCTATGTCAGATGTTCTCCTTCTCAATCAAGCTAGGGGGCAGGCGCTTGAAAACCTGGAAAGAATTCTTGTGGAAAAGGAAGCCCTGCAGGGTGAGATTAATGTATTAGAGATGAAACTTGCTGAAACTGATGCCAAACTCAGAGTTGTTACTCAAGATAAGATACATGTTGAGCTTCTTCAAGACCAGTTGGAGAATATGAGAAAGGAATTGTCTGAAAGGAGTGTTACTGGGCAAGAAATGCGTGAAGTTCCTAACAATAAATTTTCTACTTCATGGGACACTGATATTCATGTCCTGAGCAAGGAACTTAGTTCACTTAAGGCCGAGAATATATCATTGAAGGATGATTTAGAAACTCTTAGAGCAGAAGTTAGCAATGTGAACATAACAGATGAGAGAGTGGCTGCACTAGAAAGTGAACGTGTTCATCTAGACTCTATGGTGAAAGATTTAGAGACAAAGTTAACAGCATCCCAAGAAGATGTGAGCAGACTTTCTACTATGAAATATGAGTACGATAACTTGTGTCAGAAAGTACATAACCTGCAAGCATTGCTCGATAATGCTACCAAACAAGCTGATCATGCTATTTCAGTCTTACAGCAAAATCAGGAACTCCGAAGGAAGGTAGAGAGGTTGGAGGAATCTCTTGGTGAAGCACATGTTTATAAGCAATCATCAGAGAAGATGCAACAATATAATGAATTAATGCAGCAAAAGATGAAGCTATTGGAGGAGCGTCTTGAAAGGTCTGACGGAGAGATTGATTCATACATTCACTTGTATCAAGAATCTATGAAGGAATTCCAAGATACTCTTAATAATCTGAAACAAGAGAGTGAAATTAGAGGAGCTGATAGACCAGTGAATGATATGCCTTGGGAATTTTGGAGTCAAATGCTGTTAATGATAGATGGCTGGTTACTTGAGAAAAAGTTACCATCGACTGAGGCAACATTGTTGAGAGAAATGGTATGGAAGAGAGATCGGCGTATTCGTGATGCATACATGGCATGTAAAGAAAAGACCGAACATGAAGTTCTGGCCAGTTTCTTGGGTCTGACGTCGTCACCTACGCGGTATCTTATCCTAGTATAAAATTCGTATGCGTTTTCAACTTGTTAGTCTTTTTTCCGTTGAATATATTACAATTCCCCTCCATTCTCCAGGTCTGCTTTACATGTCATCCACATCGCCGCAGAGATGGCTCCCGTTGCAAAGGTATGCTGGACCATCAAATTCTGTTAAAGCAAAGTGATCATTTTTAAATATTTCTAATGCCTGGCTGTTTTGCAAAAGAAATTATTATTGCTAAATATACCCTTAGAGGGTCAGGTCCTTTCTCTGTATAGCTACTAGCTAGAACCATAGCAACCTTTATTAATGCATGTTTTCTGTCAACCTCATCAAAAACCTGCAACCACAAGTTTTTTAATAGCACACAGTATCTTTCTGCATATAATTAATATCCTCGCTGAAGTCAATATAGCCGAACTCATTTGCAAATAGCAACCTCTTAAAGACTAGCATTAAGATACATCTAAGTTTATTTGATTGAAATTTCATGGTCATTAAATAATATTTATTCGGACCGCTTTCTGAATTCACCGCGTGGTTTCTGAGATCATAAGTTCCATTTACATTAAGTTACCTTTCCCTTGTTTAGGTTGGAGGTCTGGGAGATGTGGTGGCTGGTCTCAGTAAGGCACTTCAGAAGAAAGGACACCTGGTGGAAATTGTGCTTCCCAAATATGATTGTATGCAATACGATCTTGTTGAGGACTTAAGGGTAAACAGTTAATGGCATCATGTGTATCACCTCATTTTTTTTTTATCTTTGAGAGGAAGGGGGTTGTCTTGTCATTCTTCCATGATTTTTGACTAAGTTGCTCATGCAGGCTTTGGATGTCCAAGTAGAATCGTATTTTGATGGACAACTATTCAAGAACAAGATTTGGGTGGGTACTGTTGAAGGTAAAGTATTTTTGCATTTATATTTTAGTAACATATCGATGAAGATGAATTTAGAAGCCCTTAACATCAAAGTGCTAGCTATTAGAAGTGTACCACCACACAATGTAGATCGTATGGTGGGTTTAGGTAAAATCAGGCGTGTGCAATTCAACCTCCAGAAAATAAAATGCCTGGTAGAAGAGGCACACTACTCAAAACGGGCAACCTCAAATAAAGGGGCAAAGTTTCTAGAGAAGAATTTAGTTCAAGGAAGAACATGGAATGAAATTGAAGGTTATCAACGCTTAAATAAAATTAAACTTGGAAGTAACTCTCATCACCAACTCATCTTTACCGCAAGGGATTTCGTTTAGCGTGGCGTGGAGTAGGGGGTCAGACCTCAGCAACCTTCCCTGCAGTGGGAGGGAGAATGTTGTTTTAGGGGTATTGCAGTGACGTTTATTCAACAAAAGAAAGACAGAAGACGCTTCTTTACACGGTCAAAAATGTTGTTTATTAAGCATTCTTGCTTTCTACAAGGGCTATGTTCTCGTTCAGTCTATATGGGCCAAAGATGTTTGATCCCGCTTCGTTATTGCACTTTTGTGCAACATTACCACATTATTTATAAGGAGGCTCATACACAGGCTTGTTGGTGGGTTGAGGCAGACGGACAGACAATGAGGTTCATTAGACCCTTGATGAGGAATCTTCCGGCTGTCTTTTGCAGTTCTATTTCACAAATCCGATTTGCGATAGGAGCAGTTGACATATATGACAATTGAATCCAAGTTTCCTGTATAGACAACTGGATGAGCCACTGTTATATATTCTAGTGAACCCTACTGCCAAATAATTTCATAATGTTGTGATAATAATAAGTGCAATGAAAATTGGGAATTTGATTTGTAAGTGTGTTTGCTGTATTCTCTTCATATTATTTTTCTATACAACTGGTTTCATTAGTTCATCCCTTTGGCTTTTACATGAACCTGTTGTTGCTGATACCATGCTATACTCCTGTATAGGCCTTCCTGTCTACTTCATTGAGCCTCACCACCCAGCTAAATTCTTCTGGAGAAGACAATATTATGGAGAGAATGATGACTTCAAGCGGTTTTCATTTTTCAGTCGGGCAGCCCTTGAGTTGATTTTTCAAGCTGGGAAGAAACCGGATATTATTCACTGCCATGATTGGCAGACCGCTTTTGTAGTATGTCTCTGACAACATTAACTACACAATATGGTTGTCAGATGACCCTATTTTTAACTGAGGCTTCTTTTTTGTAGGCTCCATTGTATTGGGACCTCTATGCACCAAAAGGTTTGAATTCAGCAAGGATCTGTTTCACGTGCCATAACTTTGAGTATCAAGGTAGTGCGCCCGCTTCAGAACTGGGTTCATGTGGCCTTGATGTTTACCAATTGAATAGACCAGACAGGATGCAAGACAATTCAAATGATCATAGGATCAATCCCGTCAAGGTAGAGAAAATCTATAGGTTACTTCGTGCAGACTAGCTTGTTATATATTTAACCCTTCTTCTCTGTCGATGTTTTTCTAGGGTGCAGTTGTGTTTTCCAACATTGTAACAACAGTATCACCCACCTATGCTCAGGAAGTTCGGAAACCGGAGGTATGCTGGGAAATATTGTTGGGATGTTTCCGTATCAATAGCTATAGTGTAGATGTTGATGAAGCCTTAAATTTTATGGCAAAAAGTATTTGTCTAGATCATCTATTTTCATAGTAATCACCTCATAGGTACTGCCCGAATCTACTGGAAAAGGCTAAGCCGTTAAAACCCTCCACCTGTCAGCTTCAGTTTGCAGTTAAATGCAAAGTCACAGAAGCTGAGGAACAAGGTTAGCAACCAGAATGGATATCTGGCACAATTTAGTTATTTTCCAAAATGTTGGAAAATTTCTAATGTGGCCAGATGTATTATGTTTTTGAGTGTCCCTCATAGAGCTAGCTTCGAATAGATTTTTTTTTTATTTGTCTGTACAGAGCCTCAGGCTGATATCGGGTTTGCGTCATTTAGGGAAGCAGCTACTTCCATGTCTTGCAGATGAATGACTCTGTATGTCATCACCTTCTAAAACATCTTTTCTATGGGTTTTAGAAATATCTGCATCATGATTTACCTTGGATTTTTGAGTCGGGCATACTCCATATATCTGTGATGTGTAAGCTAAACTAGTACGTTATAATGTTCAGTGTCTGCAAATAAGGAACTGGTTGAGTTAAGCTTATTATCTGGATTATAAGCAGAGCAGACCTCTTTGCTCAGTATTTATATAAACTTATTGACGTGACTTCATTCCTCACCGGGCTTGTTGCTTTGACCTGCAGCTCATCCTATTAAGCTCTATTGACATTCTCTGTTCAAATTTACAGGGAGGAAAAGGACTTCATACTACGCTTAATACTCACTCGAAAAAGTTCATAGGAATTCTCAATGGAATTGACACGGACATTTGGGATCCTGCTACTGATTCATTCATTCATGTGCAATACACTTCAAGTGATCTGCAAGGAAAAGCAGAAAATAAAGAAGCTCTGAGAAAACATCTTGGATTGTCTTGCTCAGACTCCACGAAACCACTGGTTTGTTTTCTCACTCTGAAAGTTTTGTTCCACGGTTATTTGATCTGACAATGTTTTCAAGTTTTTCTTTCCCGTTGTTCTCCTTTAGTAGATGTTGTTCCTTTACATACTACAATGTGATGCCATCATTTTCTGTAGTGTCATCTATTGTAGTAAATTCTGATCCTGAACCGGTCGATGCAACTTCATTTTAGTAGTTAAGAAATAAGCGTAGGCCAGAAATACGGGCCGCCCACAAAATGTGATCGTAGCGACATTCATAACCTTTACAATTCGGCTACACTGCTGTGTGGTGGCCCAAATGCAATACCAGGGTGTTGTGATCCACAACAATAATAACAAGCCTTGGGACTTGGTCCGAGAATGATTTGAGGCCAGTCAACATGACTCGTCCTAAGGAATACCATTAAAGAAAGTTGAGAAAACAACGAGAAAATAGAGACGAGGCAAAGCACAACACTAAAACAAAACATGACAGGTTAAAGAAATACGTGTAAAGTTAATGTAAGGTAATGGTAAAATAAAAGATAAACCCTTTCATGAGAGTTAAGAAGCGATTTGATTATGTGGAAAGGAAAATCACAAGGAAAGATAAAGAATAGATTCAAGTGAAATGCAAAAGGTTTGAAAGATAAAGGACAATTACCATTTACCAAAATACCCCCTTTCAATTCCGAAATTTGAGACACTCCCTTCTAATTTTTTTTTCTTTCTCAAATTCATTGTAAATAATTTTTTTGTATATCTAACGCTTGCCAAACCATTTTTCACGGAAAACTCAACTTTTAAGCATTGACCATTACAGAATACGTACTTTTCGTTATTTTCCGTTGATAATTTGGCTGAGACAGTAAATCCTAAAAGAGCATTTCTTTTTGATGAAATACTTGTTTTTTTTATCGTACATGCCTACACTGTGTCTAGAAAGTTATATTATTGCAAAGGGACTTTTAGAGTTCTAGTTAAATCTCGTGATTGTTTATCCTACATTTAGAACGAAACAAAATGAAGAGGAACAATAGCAGTCTGATAGATATCAGAAAAATGAGCAAAATCAAGTTTTGCACGTGCCTCGGACGCCCGTGCGGTCAACCTTGGACAAGTTTCTTTTTTCGCCTGAAAGTGGGTTTGACGTAAAAACGTTTTTAAAGCACAAGTGAATCAGCAAAAAAACACTTAAAAGGGAATATTTCCCAGATTCCGGAATTTAAAAGAGTGGCTGACAAGTGACAATTGACAATTATATAAACTAATCAAAAGAAGCCTAAAAAGTATCAAGTACAACTTAACCACAATACCTCAAAAATCTCCTACCTAGGGGGAGTCAGGGGACATGGATGGTCAAATTTATGCAATGTAACCTGTGATATTGTATTCAAGTGCATCAATGATGAAAAAAGAAACAAGTAAGGCAAAAAAAAAGTGTCTAATCCTATCTTCCACAGGACTTTATTCTCTCCCGCCCCTGTTCAACTAACCTTAGACATATGTTGTTTTCTTATATTACAGTTTTAGCTTTCCCCACTTCGAAGTTTCCTAACGTGCAGTCAGTGGCGGACTTTGAAGTTATTTTTAAGGGACCTAATTGTTTTTCGGAGTATTTTTCTCTATGTCAAAGTAGCTAAACGATAAAACAATGTAAAGGAAAGGGTTTTGTATGAACCACAACCAAAAAATCATACTTTAAAGCAAAACATATAAAATAAAATATTGCGTCAAACTACTTAGTAATTCTATATGTAACCTTAATTTCAACAAGAATTGGAAAGGGAAAACATATATTTTTCTTGTCTTTGAAATTCGTATCTTCATAACAATAAAACGAACAGTTAGTCTTCTCACTTGCGTCAAATATACCCATTACATAAGTTATGGTATTGTTAGTATAACTTACTGGAGTATTTTATAAGGGTATCTTTTTTCTTAAGGCATCTGGTCAAATGACGTATCACTTAAGTACTTAACTTAAGGAATATCCTATGTTATTTTATTAGGCTTTGGGCCGCTATCAGTTCATTTCCCCAAATCTCAGCAGGGGCCACACTGTGCTTTGGGCTAACGGCAGCAAGGGCCTGGGCCCGGTTCAGTATAGCTAAATAGCTAAATACCGCCATTGCGTGCAGTACTTGTCCTGCTTCTCGCATGTCTAAACCATTAACCATCTTAGTTGATTTTCCCACGTCTTATCGTCAACAAAATGCTACTTATATTTTCTTTTTATTCAGCCGTTCCCAATTATTAATCGTATGATCTAGCATACATGTCATACATACTCATTTTATGACTGCCACTATTTCATGGCCATCGTGCATTAAATATAAAGACTCTGGGATAGAAATATCTATGCTCACTTTATTTCTCATTGAGCAGGTTGGTTGTGTCACAAGGCTGGTCCCCCAGAAAGGAGTCCATCTTATTAGACATGCTATATATCGCACACTAGAACTTGGCGGGCAATTTGTGCTTCTTGGTTCCAGTCCTGAGCATCATATACAGGTTCTTGAAAATGTTGCTAGTATGCATGTTTACGTCCAATTCACCTTCTTTTCTTTGAATACCGTGATGCTTGATAGCCATGTGAAACTTATTTATCTGTATGGTCATTGTATAATTCCTCTGTTCTTCAGAAATAGTAAAGCTGGAAGGAAGTCTCTGGCCTATATCTTATTAGGTCCAACAGGACCAACAGCCTTTTAACTTATGTGTCTAATCCGCTTAGTTACTCTTTGTTGGGATGAAGGGATTTGGATGGGAAGGAAGGGGGAGGGTAATGGTGGAAAGCAATATCCTTTGTTTGGTTACTAAATTGAGTTGGAGGGAAATAGAGGGACTCATATTGCCTCTTACAAGCCAAATTTTAATCCTTAACATCGGAAACATTTGGAAGTAATTACACCTTTATTTGGTTACTAAATTTCATTGTTGTAATCTGTGATACGATTCTCAACAGTCAGGTGCTGTTAAGTTGCTTGCCTGCTTCCTTCTCCTTTTGCTATCTGTCCTTTAACGAGCCCTTTTTTTTTGTTGCTTTTCTATGTTGTAGAGGGAGTTCGAGGGCATTGCAAACCAATTTCAGAATCATGATAATGCTCGGCTTGTATTGAAATATGATGAATCACTTTCTCGCTCTATTTATGCAGCTTCTGATATGTTAATCATACCATCTATTTTTGAGCCTTGCGGTTTGACACAGGTATGGCTACATTTTGGTGCAGTAATTTTAGAATTTACTACCTGAAGTTTCTAGCTCATTCGCCTTAGATTGCTTGTATTTGAAATTTTTTAAAAAGTTTATTTGAAGAACCAAGTCTACAAGAGTTAATCTATGCGTGAACATCAGTTTGGTAATTTGGGCTTATCCAAAGAATGTGCTCTATAATTATTTTGTACATTAGAAAATGAGTACTTATTTTTTTCCTTGTCATCGGCATCGTTATCGTCATTGTCATCGTCAGCATTATGACCTAGGTACCCCTTCACCTACACATGATGACTATTTGCTACTCCATGTGCAAAAAGGGCTGAGACTTAACTCCTAAGCCCAAATCATTAACAAATATTTTTCTCCATTTAGAGATGAAGGGACTTGTTATCCTTTGGCTGTCAGATTAGGGGTAAGTTTGGATACAAAAATAGAAGGGACTTGTTATCCTTTGGCTGTCATCATGTACCTTATTTATCTGTATGGTCATTGTATAATTCCTCTCTTCTTCAGAAATAGTAAAGTGGGAAGGAAGTCTCTGGCCTATATCTTATTAGGGGAACGGAGCAACTGAGTTTTCCCTCCCAAATCTTTCTTTTGTTGGTGGGATTTTGAGGGTTTTAATGACAACGTTATATCGTGTGTGTACAAATTCTCGTTCTGGAGCTTCATCTGCTGCCTAGATCCAGTCTAGTTGCTTTCCACCTTGGCTTCACATTAAACTGAATGGTTTTTTTTCCAATACCTTTTCAGATGATAGCAATGAGATACGGTACAATACCTATTGTCAGAAAGACTGGGGGTCTAAATGACAGGTAGGCTTACTCCTCCTCGGAGCATTCAATTTCTATTATTAGGCTTTATCGTCAGGTGCATTCTTGGATACTGTTTTTGTTATTATCATAGCCCATATTACTCGACACTTCACTTTGGTTGTGTGTTGTGTGTTCAACACTTCTAGTGTTTGACAGGACACGAAACTTTGACACTTCACTTTACACCAAAAATTGAGAACTTTTCGGACAAAACCGTATTTGACAGTCTGACACCGCATCATGTCTGACACTTGCAGCCGAGTCACCTTACCCTATGTTAAAACCACAGAGATATGTTTCTGGAGAACCCATGTCCCATAAAAAAATGACGTTGAAAATTGCATCCAATGACTACACAATCAGAAGAAGTTTAGTGAACCATTTTTCTTTAATCTTTATTATTTTCATTCCAGAACGGAAGAACACTGTCTTTAGCTTTACTGGAAATAATAATTCTGGCTATTTCTCTTTATTATTTTACTAGTGTTTTTGATATCGACGATGAGACAATCCCGATACAGTTTCGGAACGGATTCACATTTCTATTACCTGATGAACAGGTAATTCATACTTCAGATTCTAACTTAAAAGCCTGATTGGCTGGAAACAATCTTGCTAAAATTTCTTAGTTAACACTAATATGGGCCAATTTTTCGTTTAGGGATTAAATAGTGCTTTGGATCGCGCAATAAATTACTTCAAAAACAGTAGAGATAGTTGGGAGCAGCTTGTCCAGAAAGTTATGCATATAGATTTCAGTTGGGAATCTTCTGCCGCTCAGTACGAGGAACTTTACGAGAGGTCAGTGGCTAGAGCACGGGCTGCCAAACGAGGTTAAGCTTGGAATCCTAATAATGCTGAAAAAATTCAAGCTAAGTGGGCATTATTAATCTCCGCACTTGGCACTTGGCACTTGTTCTGTACATGATGATACTTCACCAGGTCTCACAATTATATAGTTTTCAAAAATTTTCCCACACGAAAGGAAATGATCATTACAAAGGGTTTGATTCAAGTGAAATCATGTTGGAGTTCAATGAATGCCGGTAATCATTCTTTCCTGGAAGAGCTCTGTCGGCGCGTGAGGAGGAACATGGGTGTATCATTGAAGAAGATTAATAGACTTTTAGCTGATTGTTTCATTTCATACATGTTAATAAATAAAGTAGCCTGGATAATAATGTATTATATGCGGAGAGCACATACGTATCCTTCAAGCAGATTAGATGTTCCGACTTTCATAGGAATGTTGGTGATGTAATTGGCTTTGTATAGCTCTGTGGAAATAATAAAGTATATACTTCTCTTTCTCAGATATTCCCTCAGCCCTGTAATCGCATGTCTGATGTTTTTATTAAATGGAGCCATAAGAACAGTTTTTACTGTGACGGGTACGAGTTTTCAATCTGGGTCATAATACTACCGCTTACGGTAACTTTGTCAGTCGATATTTTGGGTAAATTTTGGGCAAATTAATAAAAAAAGAACAAATTACCCAATCTTTTTTTTGTGGCAACCGTAAAGATAGGAGTTACATACAAGCAGTACGACTCATAGAGTCATACATATCTACAACATTATTGAAAATAAAATTACAACTTTCAATTAAACTAGTACGGTAGATGAGGTGTCGGGAAACAGAAACATGTTGGTGGAGTACGGTAGCTTGGACATGAACCTCATCATGCACGACATCTACATGGCACAAGACTCCTAAAGACCATAGAGACATTTGCTCTGACAAGTGACGGGAACAAGATGCACTTACGCCACAAAGACGTAGAAAGGGAAAGGCGAGAACAAGCCAAACAGACTTGCCTCTAAAGGAGAAAGATCTCCTACATCTTGAAGAACCAACCTGACAGACCAAAGCACAACAACCAAAGAAGTCGCACCAGCAAATTACCCAATCATGGATGCTAATTCTCATGTTAATCAAGTAATTTATCTGATTTATTAAGTTTATTAATTATGTTATGTCAAATTAGGGAATTATTTTGCACTAATTAAATTAGGGTTTGTTTTAAAACATATGGTGGTGTTAGAGGGGGTGGACAAAGGGAATCGACTTACGTCGTCTCGTTGGGAGGCGGCTAGCGGCAGCAGTTGTGCCGGTGGTGTCGGTGATGCTGGTAGTGACGTCAGGGTGGTGGTGGCAGGGACGGGGTAAGGAAGGTTAGTTGTACGTACCGTTTGTTTCATTCTTTTGCTTTTTTCTTTTTCTTTTTTTTTTTTTAGAAAAGTTTGTTAGATGTTTTGTATTTTTTTGTTTTTTGTTATTTTAGTAATTTTAAGACCTTTTTTTTTTTTGTGTTTAGGACTCAGACTCAGCTAATTTTGAGGAATTTCTAGTAAAAATGATAGAGTGAGAAAATTGAGAGAAAAAATTGAATTGGAAGGGAAGAGTAAATGAAAACAATAAAAGAGGTATAATGGTCATTTATGTGCACTAGTTGGTTTCACAGCGCGCGTTGCGCACGGTCTTCCAAGATATTGTAGTTGACGTTTCATGTGCATGTTAGCGTATTTTGATTTGGTTTGGCTTTCTATACATTTTGAGTGGCGATCACATTTGAAACTCTTGTTGTCATATTGTTTTGATGGTCGAATCGATTGCATGTTAGCGTATTTTGATTTGGTTTGGCTTTCTATACATTTTGAGTGGCGATCACATTTGAAACTTTTGTTGTCATATTGTTTTGATGGCCGAATCGATTGCAAACAGGATTACAACCGTTCGTAAATATTTCATATCTAACTTTGTTGGGAGCATGAATATCCGAGTATAATCGCACCTTTTGCTTAGATGGCAAAATAGAGAAATTATTTGTCCTTCTTGCAAGACTAATCATATTACCCTCCAACAAAGCTCCATTTCCCGTCACCTTGCCCTCCCTCCCCATTCCCTCCATCCTTGCTACTTGCTTTATCTATTTCTTTACATATGATCCAAAGTACCAATCGCATAAAAAAATTCTCTCTCTATCTTCCTTTATCTCATTCACAGGTCACAACTCAAATGACCAAGCTTAAACTCTCTTTTTCCACTCTCTTCCCCCCATTTCTCTCCCTCAGAGCTCAAGTGATCAAAACATGTGTTTGTTCACGAGAATCGGCACACTCCAATTTTATAAGAGTACAATAACACGTGTTTTACATAAACCAAACAGACGGAAGGTTTTCCACATAGTAAAAAGATAATGAGGAAATGAAGTTGGCCACTAAATGAAAGATCGTATTCATTTGGAAAGCTTATGATAATAAACTTCATCACATTTGCAATTTGTCATTCATTGTAATAATCTCTCCCTAATGGCCGAACCCTCCCTTTCTTTTAATCTGAAACCCAACTCTAATGGCCTAACCCTTCTTTCTCTTAATCTGAAAAAATATAAAATAAGCACATATTCTTTCATTCCCTCCCACTCCCCCTAATGCTCCCTTCCTCTCAATCTGAACAAAAAGAAACAAAGAGTCTCTCTA
>VHZZ01005931.1:17324-36733 GCA_009801015.1 Silene noctiflora
GCCTCCATGTGGATTCGACCCTGTCTTACCGCTAGCTACTAGTTAGTCTCCGATAGGTTTACTTTGATTAAGGTGATACGACTAAATCTTTATCAATGAGCTGATAGTTTGATTTGAATACTTCTCAATATAGATGTTGTGTAGCTTATTTCTGCCAAATAATAGAAGCAAAGTTTGACAGTAACTGAATTAGTTATATCTTGTATCACAAAGTTTGACAAAAAAGCACATGACATGGAAATCATAATGAAGAAATTTAGTATACACATTCCACTTAATAGATAAAAATTCCAACTAAGAATCAATAATAAATTTCAATAAATTATTTCCAAATTCCATCCATGAACACAACGTAGGTCCATAAATACYATCAATCAACATCCTTACCTCGTTATAAAAAAACACGGAATTTAAATTTACGCATTGTAATAGAAGTAAGAAATAATTTATGGGATTGTAATAAAATGATATGAATAATGAAAATGAATAATGGAATATACAGAGGGTAAACACCGAGATCAGCATATTTTTATTATTTACAATTGAATTGTGAAGGTGAGATAAAAATTTGAGGTCACGGTCTAGATAAATGTATCTAAATGTATCTGTGAATTAATGTAGTGGTGGCTGAATAGAGCGACCAAGATGAGGCTCTTGGTAGGGATACAAATGTAGAATTAGAATATGTAGTTATGCAACAGGTAAATGAGCAAATATCACCACTTAATACAGAAGGAAATTCACTACAGCTGGAACTAACCAAGTCAAGGGGCGGAAGTGAGTTTTTTATACAGAAATTAAAAATAATAAAGGGAAACTGCACACAACCAAAATTACATCTCCACTTTCAGAAAAATCATCTATTTAAGTTACTTGTTAGTCTTCACTTGTCACATGACTTTAAACATCGAGGAAAAACTTTAATTAAATTAGTACCGTTATACAATTTATTTAGACGACATTACCATAAATCTAACAATCTCATACAATCTTGGACTTAAAGCATATATTGTAGTCTACAACTATGTTAATAGACTTCGCCCTTTGGCAGCACACTAAAATACATGTGACTTGTAAATGACATGCTATTCGCTAAATATTCAATTGTCTAACGACACACATTTTTTAATCGTTTTGATGATTTCCCTTTATACTATTTAAAATCATCAAAAAAAATTAGTGATTTTTGAGCTTATGGCAATAGGAAGAGTGTGATGAAAAATTAATTTATCAATATCTTCCAAGGAGCTCGATATGTGACTTAAAAAATGCAGTTTTCTGAAAGCTAGGTTATTTAACAAACAACTGCTTTACACCAAAAATTTAGCAGTGCCGCCACTCATTTTTGTTGACCCAAATTAACAGTGACAACACTATCAAGCAGGCATAACTGACTCATTGAGTTTGAGCAGCAATACTCTACACAAAATGTAATCGGTCCATCAAGGCTATAGTAACTGTTCCATTATTGTCGAGATTTACAACAAAGAATCCAATAGACATACTACAAAGTAATCTTTCATTCCATAAAATTGAAATGAAAGTAAATCCCTAAACATCAATTATTTTTATAAGGAAAAACTAAGAAAAGCCTAAAACTAATTTTTAAATGATAACAGTATACTCGTATGAATTACTGAATTAGAAGAGTGATAAAGAGCACCTCAAAATTAAGTATTAATTTTTATTATAATGAATGTTCATAAAACAATAATGGCCACAAATAATGAAGTTCATAAAACATTCACAGCCCTAGTTATAGGTTCTAAGTTAGAGGTTGATGGTGGGATAAAAGTAAGTTTAAATTGGAGGTAGTGGGTAGATTTTATTGTACGGGTAAATGTGTAACTTACTCTGTCGTATCAAGTTATGTACCTGTGTATAATATACTATATAATATACGCTGAATTTATCAGAGGCTGACACATAAGCATTTTTGGGTATCTTGGCTTTTGCTTTAATATATAGAATGATGATGATGATGATTTGATCTAGTTCTTAAGGCCGGCAGTGATGTAAACTAAGGGCAATGTGTGTTTTTAGCTGCAAATCCCTAATAAGTAGTTATCGTATTTTCTTAGAACTAATCGAGGAATTTCGTTTCTTAGTAATACATATACAATGGTTACTTTAAAACGGATAATTTTAAGAGTTAAAAAGCTCTATAAATTTTATAACCGACTCGGAGTGCGGTTCATAAATTTTAGTTGGTTGATCTTAAATTTATTAGTTCAAAGTCCGGTTTCGAACCAATGAACACTTCCTACCTGTTAGGCTAACTTTACTAAACTTGTCAAATGGTTCGTATAGATTTACATGGCTTAAATTAATTTAGTTTGGGAGTTTTGTTGTCTTGATCAAGTCACTATTCTTAATCATTTTGGATCAGGTTAGGGGTGCATTATTCCATCTATTTTAGTTAATATACTCAATTTAATACTCCATATCTTCTCATATATAACTGCTAAATCCTATGCAGACTTTATAATAGCAAGGATTATGCTACTAGCCGTTAAGAGCCGGTTGCTCTCAACGAGAATTGCAAAGTGTAAACGATTGTATTGTATTATTTCGATTCATGTGTTTATACAAGAGATATTTACAGGCTATATATACATCGACATAAGTAGCCTATTTTCGGGAAGGATATTCTAAAAACTAGAAAATATACATGTATGGCAACAAAGGATTGTTGCCGTGTATGGATGAGAGAAAACGGCTCTTAACGGCTAGTAGCATAATCCTTGCTATTACCGTCCTTAAATTGGAGAGTGGAGGTTCGATACGCCCAACTTGGATAGAAGATCTTCAAATGAAGTACGGCCTAGGTCTTTTGTAAATATGTTCGCAAGTTGATGCTTTGTATGGACGTAGGTGGTAGAGATCGTTCTTTTTTGTATTTCGTCCCGTATAAAGTGACAATCAATCTCAATATACTTTGTGCGTTCGTGAAACACTGGATTGCGTGCAATATAGAGGGTTGATATTGGCTGTCACAATGGAGTTGTATGGGCTGCTCGTGAGATATGCCAAGGAACCCGAGTAACCCTATGAGCCACTTAAGTTCACACGTTGTATAGGCCATGGCACGGTATTTAGCTTCGGCGGATGAACGAGACACTGTTGCTTGCTTCTTGGTCTTCCATGAAATAGGAGAGGAGCCAAGGAAGACAATGTAAGCGGATAGTGAGCGACGGCTAGTGGGGCATCTTGCCCAATCGGCGTCGCAGTAGGCGTGTAGTCGGACATTACTATCTGAGCAGAGCAAAATGCCTTGACCCGGGGAATTTTTGAGATATTTGACAACTTGAAGTGCGGCATTCCAATGGTCTTTAGTCGGAGCATGCATAAATCAAGCGGCGGTATGATTGTGGGTCGTGTAAGGGAGCAACTCGTGATAAACCCAATCGATGGTTTGGTTTCATGGGGACAGAGGCGGGTTTGGACCCGAGTAACCCGGCTTTAGTAAGTATATCAAGGGCGTACTTGCGTTGCGATACAAATATGCCTGTTTTGTTGCGGGAATCTCGAGGCCTAGAAAATATTTGGGTACTCCTAGATCTTTCATATGGAAGCTTGAGCTGAGATACTCTTTAAATTTAGTGATCATGTCATGATTGTTGCCCCAAATTACCAAGTCATCGACATAGACCAGTACATGGACCTCGGTGGTTGGAGTAGATATGGAAAAAAGAGAGTGATCATACGGGCACTGTTTAAAACCATAATGAGTAAGAGCGGAAGCGAGTTTAGCGTACCAACAACAAGGAGCCTGTCATAGACCGTGTATGGATGAGAGCAAACGGCTCTTAACGGCTAGTAGCATAATCCTTGCTATTACTTTACAAAATCATATGCATTTTGTCCACTCTTTTTCCTACCATTATCCTTCTTCTAAAAAAATATTAAAAAAAAATTTCTTAATTTTCTCTTCTTCCCAAAACTTAACCAATTTCTTAAAAATTTGACAATTATGAATCTTAATTTGCATATATCACAACTCACAAGAAATTTTTCGTTTCATCGACAATTTTATTAATTTACGTCTTTTAATTAATTGAATTAATAAGTACCCAATAACCATTTGTGGCCCCACGCCATTGTCTCTGGTGGAACAACGCCCTTCTTAGTTGTTGGTTGTGTGTATGAGTTGCGAGAGGCATAGTCCAAAAAACTCATAAATTTTGCGTATAATTTAATAAAGTATGCGTATAAAATAACATGTCCGTAAAAAATTGCGAAAACAATATCAAAGCAAAATCAAACATGAAATTGTAGATAACGTCTTAGTTTTAAGGTTCTGAAATGAGCCACACAATGACACAAGGACAATAATATTTGGGAGGGGGAAATCGAATCCAAAGCCTATTATCCACTCTAATCTCAATTCTCATCATAACTACTCCGTATTAAGCTAAGAACTCTACGATACAGATGATATTCTAGTACCTAAGTTTGATTACAATTTTAACCATTAAAATATCAATTTCACAAAATACAAATTAGTCCGCCTTTCATGAGTCATAACCAGAAAACTTTTGTAATCCTAACTTAATAACGTGTGGGGAAGGGAAGAATAATGGAGTACTAGAAGAAACATTTTTGATTATGTTCTTTAGAACTTTATTTTAACTCATTTTAATTTGGTTCAACTTTATTCGGTTCAGTTCAGTTTAATTCATTTTTTTACAAATTAATTCTTGTTTTAGTTCAGCTCAACTTAATTAAGTCCACTTCTATTCCATTCAGCTCTTTTTAGTCGAAAACAACAAAGACAAAATAGAATTAGAAGCATATATGGTGAGGTCGTCCGACAAGGAAAGCTCCTTCCGAGTTGCCAACTCCACATGCTGCCAATCATAATTTGATTATTATACAACACACTTGTTGAATTTGTCAATAAGTTGACCCATGACTTGTAACCGCGTCATTTTCTTATTTTTATTATTCTGCTCCTCGTAATTTATTAGTTTTTCATATTAAAGATAACTAAACTACCAAAATCCCAAATACTTCAGTATTAATTAATTATCAGTATTCAGACCGTCTCAAATCTCAATTATTTATTTACTTTTATTAAGATTTTACTATATAATAAAACATATAAACTCAAATAAAAACAATCCGTTAAACATTCTTATTTGAATTTCTAGGTTTAAATATAGTTGGTTCGTTCATTCTGTTAACAAAGACAAAACTAATTATACAATCATAAAATAATACGAAGTAAAATAATAAATATTGATATTCACGGCGGGATTTATGGTCCAACCGGGCCCCACCAAAGAAAAAAAAAACAAACCAATACTAGCTCACTCAATCATCAACAAACCCATCTACATATAACCTCATGATTTAAGAACCATTGAGCTCAAAACATGCACCACCATAGAAAAAACACATCCATTAATGAAGCTCTTAATCATTATTATTACAACCATTTACCTTCATCTTTGGCCATCAAACTCTCAACAAACCTATGCAAACAACAACCAGCTAGATTGCAGCGACAACAGTAACGCTACCAAAGGGTTCGTTTGCAATGGCGTTGCACCATCATGCACATCCTACATAGCATTCAGGTCAAACCCACCTTACAATTCTCCACCAAGTATAGCTTATCTGCTTAACTCGGCTGCCTCGGTCATCGCCCGGCTCAACCACATCTCTGATGTGGACCCCATTCCGGCCAACCGCCTTATTGTGGTCCCCGTCCCTTGCTCGTGCACTAGGCGCACAAGAAATGTGCCAAGGTATTACCAACATAATGCAAACTACACATTAAAGGTATTAGGTGAGACCTATTTCTCCATGGCTAATAATACTTATCAAGGGTTGACCACATGCCAAGCCATGATGAGCCATAATTCGTTCCAGGCTACTAATTTAACAGTCGGGGAGACCTTTTCGGTGCCCCTTATGTGTGCTTGTCCAACTAAAGGACAGGTAAAGAATTTTGGTGCAAAGTTTTTACTGTCATATATAGTTACTTGGGGAGATAGTGTATCTAGTATCGCTGAAATGTTCAATGCAACGGTACAAAGTGTTCTAGATGCTAATGAACTGCAGCATAATGAAGTTATCTATCCTTTTACTCCGATTTTGGTTCCCCTTACATCTGAACCTTCTAATGTAAACCTTCCTTTGCCTTTAGTTAACCCGCCCCCTCAATCTAAAAGTGTTCCTGTTGGTCCTGCTAATGGTGTACATTCTTCGAGGAAAGTGGTTTATATTGCAGTTGGAATTGGGATTGGAGTTTTGGCGATTGTTATCCTCTCCTTTTTTGCGTGGTTCTTCCTAATTCGCCCTTCGAAGAAAAAGGATGTTTCTTTGATCAACAAAGAGGAAAAGGGTGATCAGAAGGAGCCTGAATCAGTTCAATACACATCCTTGCCAGGATCCTATAGCACCAACAGTCGGACGCCTCAATCGTTATCTGTGGACTTAGATGGGTTTAAATATGCAGTCAGGTCGCTGACCGCATACAACTTCAAGGAAATTGAGAAGGCTACTGGGTTTTTCAGTGATGGGCATAGGATCAAAGGTTCTGTATTTCGGGCTGAGTTTAATGGTGATGAAGCAGCGATTAAGGTCTTGAAAGGCAATGTTGCTAATGACGAAATTAATATTTTGAATCGAATTAAGCATTCCAACATAATTCAAGTATCAGGGTATTGCATGAATGAGGGAAATACTTGCTTGATTTATGAGTATGCCGAGAAGGGATCTATTGATGACTGGCTTTTTCGCCAAAAGAATTACCTGTCTGAAGATGATTCGTGCTCTCCTCCTGTACTTAGTTGGAAACAAAGAGTTCAGATTGCTCGTAATGTAGCTGATGCTCTCAATTACCTGCACAACCATATTAGTCCACCATATATTCACAAGAATTTGAAGAGCAGCAATATACTTTTAGATGCCACCTACAAAGCAAAGATCACCAATTTCGGACTAGCAAGAACAATACAAGATGAAGATGAAAATGGAGTACTACATATAACCAAACATGTCGTTGGAACTCGTGGTTACCTGGCACCTGAGTACATAAAAAACAGGGAAGTCACACCTAAACTTGACGTGTTTGCATTTGGGGTAGTGGTTCTAGAACTTCTATCAGGGAAACCAGCAGTAAAACCATCAGGAACAAGTAAAGGTGACACAGATGATCTGTTATTCATAGTCATCAGGAAGGTGTTCGAAGGCATCAATGTGAGAGAAAATCTAACAGAATTCATGGATTCTAATCTACATAAGAGGTACCCATTGGATATGGCATACTCTTTAGCTCAACTTGCTCATAAATGTGTGGATCATGACCTGAAGTCACGACCATCTATGGCCGACGTCAGTATGACACTCTCAAAGATTTATTCTTCGTCTTTGGACTGGGATACAACTGATGAACTCGAGAGTTCCTCTTCCCAAAGCCATAGTACTAGCAGATGACTAAATCAATTATATAACCCAGAGCCAGGAAAATATTCATTTGCCGCGAGAACCTGCAATAATTTGACAGGAAGGACCATAAAACCAGCACACTGGAAGAGGCAAAATGCATTGTGATTTTCGTATCAGTGTACAGTTGAATGTTCCATGTTTACCTTGAACAATGCAAAGCTTGTGATTTTTGTAAAAACTACATTTGAATATGATTACCAATTTACCGTCACATTACAAATTCAGGTACAAATACTTCATACACCAAGCGCCAAAGAGGGGAACTAAAAAAGAAGCAAAATTTGAGAGACATATAATTGCAATATTGAAAAAATACTGACAGACAACACAATGCCACAAGATTCAACCAGGCTTACGCCTAAACGATCATCAGACTCACATTAAATTCGAAGATCTCAACACTATCTAACAATCTAAATCCAACCAAACCTACATTCCATCATAAACATGGTACAAAGTCAAGAAAACACCCAGCATACAAACATCAAATAAAATTGCAACTTAAAATTTACATCACAAAACATCCAAAAAAAAAAAAAAAAAAAACCCTAAACCCTACTTCCTACTACCACTGTCGGATTTATCAATTACAATAACCTTAACTTTATCACAGTCAAATACCACAGGTTGAGCAACACACTCTTCAGGAGCAACAGGCTTCTTTGCAGCAATAACAGTACAAGCACACAACACAATAAACGCGCCTAGCGCTCCACAACCCGTCCCAAACACCAGAGCAGCAAACACTCTCAAAACACAGTCGCCTCGCTTATGACTCATTATCACCACTGGCTCAACATCCTTCTTAAAACCCTGAGGATCCAACGGCTGCGAATGCATCCAATTAGGAACAGGCCTTAACTTGAAGCTCCAAGAGTACAATCTACATAACTGTTTCGCATTCCCGTTCGACGAGGCTAATCCTATGAAAACCTCTTGGTTCTTGAAAATCGAACACAAATCAATTTGATGAGACATGGTTGGACTAACAGGCCTTTCTTCACCAAATTTACTAATCCTAACCTCCATTCTCTTCGAACTCGCCTCGAAATCAATCCAACATTGTAACTTCTCCCCATTATTCTTTCCTTTAATTGACACAACATGATTATCCCTCAACCCGGCAGCGGCCGACCCATTTTTAACAATCATAAAATCCAAACTACCCAAATTATCACCTGCCATTGAAAACACAAAATAACTCCCAAAAGATGATTTCCTCCTAAGATTACTTTCATACAACTTAAAGGGTAGTTTATACATCACTTTCCCAGAACTGTAATTCCATAACCCAGTAATTTCAACAAATGAAGCATTATCATTAACCCTTGCATCACCAGAAAGTGAGATTTTTGACCAAAAATACTTGGAATTTTTGTCAAATCTCTTAAACCCAAATGAACTAGCACTAGAACTAATCTCAGCTGAAACAACAGTAAAAAAGCAGAATAAAATGCCAAGAAATGAGATGTTTGAGGCCATTGTTACAGTAATTTTGTAATTAAGAATGTGGGAAATTATTATTATGGGTTTTAAGATACGGATCTCATAGTGGATTCATGTGATATGTAAGTTATTATATTAAATTGGAAATAATTGGGAATGAGATTAGGGTTAGTAAGGTGGAACACTAGTGGAGTGGAGTGAAGAGGAAGAGTGATATAGAAAAGTGCAAGTAGTTAGTGGTGTGGTGTGTGTTTGTGTGTTGGTTGTTGCTCGAAGAAAGTGAAAGAATTTAATGCGTTTTCTTCGTTTTGAACAACTTTTTTTTTTGTTATCTTGGTAGTTGCTCACTCACTCAACATTTTAAACTATTCTATCTTCTACCCCTTTTATCTCGGTCAATTGTTATTTATACGAGTATATTATTACTTAGTAAAATGAAATGGATTATAAATTATGTGAACAAAGAAAGTTTTTGGTTCAATATGATCATTTTGTGAAATATAACGAAATTTAGAAATTTATTTCTCTTAACTTAATACTATTTCATTTGATGTTTTAAGTTGTCAAGAAGGAGATGTCGCTTCCAAAACTAAAGAACGTATAATTACAAAAATCAAAACTGTATGGGTAGCTTATTACTCTCTGCATAAGGGTGTGAAGGATCGTGATTAAGGGCATCTCCAAGTGGAACAGATATCAAGCTCAATTAAACTTTAGAACAACTCATATATTAAAAATTGACTTCGAGCCTAATCTCAAACTCTTGAAATCAGTGCTTAATTCGGACATGAATAATTAAACCCCAACTTAGAAGTTTTTTGATCACTTTATGTCTTACCTCACTAAGGATCTTCATCTCACTTTTGTGTCTCATTGTGTACCAAGTCCACTTACCTTTTGATGTATCACTTATGGCAAAATAAAATATTGCAACAAATATATAAATTTGTTAATGTGTTAGAAGGTAAGTGAAATGACACATATAATGGGAAACCAAATGAAACAAAGGATCCTCGGGATAATTACTCAGGCCGAATTTGACCAAACCGATTTCAAGAATCAAAACTTGCCGAACTGACTCAACTCATTTACACCCGAATGACCCAATCCGTGACAATGATTTTATTTAAATAATTTAATGTCCTCCTGAGGTTTGACAACTTTATTTTTTTATTTTTGTTGTTGATCTTGGTAGTTGGTCACTGTTTTTTTTTTTTTTTTTTGGTTCATGGTAGTTGGTCACTGTAAAGAGTAGAGTATGGCTTTAGATTCTACTGTCTTTTGCCTTTATTACTAGTTTTTACCCTTTTGTTATTTATTGTTCTTTGGCTTTTACTTTTTTGCTTTGCCAGCTGCCCCTCTCAGACTTTTGTCGCTTCTTCGCTTTCATGTCACTATTGTCACCTGCTGTCTATCCAAGCATTAAATCTCCCTTTGTACTTTTTTTCCATTTTTGAAATATAGTTATAATCATATTTTACAGTTTCTGAATGACTAATTGACTTTTTAATCCTTCTTAGAACTCAGAAGCAGATGACTCAACCTTCCTAAATTACACAAGAAAACAAGTTACTCCATTTTATTGGATTTTTTTACAGTTCAAAATATACTCCCCAAGTTTTTTCAACGAATTGAGAATTTCGGCAGATTTTTTCTACTCTTCTACACATAAGAGGTATGTGTTCATTAACATAGGTGTTCTTAAAAAGTACGGACATTGTATACTATCCCCAAGGCAGCAGGTGATTCTGATTTTTAGTACCACCCTCTCACATGTACATAGTACGGAATAGTAGACTTGGCAAATCATGTCAACGGGTCGGGTTTGGGTTGGGTCAGTTCGGGTCTGATCAGTTTGGGTTGGCTCGGGTCATTTCGGGTTTTGGGTCTATTTCGGGTTGTTAGTCGGGTCAAGCGGGTCGAGTCATTTTTGGGTCAATGAATAAGAGTCATTTCAAGTCTTTTCGGGTCAATTAGAGTTATGTTTTGTCGGGTTATTTTCGGGTTGGGTGGTTTCAGAACAGGTCATTTTCGGGTCGGGTCAGTTACGGGTCAATAAAGCTCGGGTCATGTTCGGCTCGGGTCGGGTCAGTTCGGGTTTTCGGGTCACATTCGGGTGATGTAGTTCGGGTCAGCCTTTTCGGGTCAAGTCAATCAGATCGGGTTAATTTTGCCAGGTCTACAGAATAGGTCTTCCACCATTTTCTCTCTCTTGTGTTGACCTACAGACTACAACATTCAATATGAACATGAGATACGGACGGATTTATAGGGGTTGATTAATTTTGGAAAAGAAACAGATATGTATCTATTTGTGTGTCAATATTTTATCAAATTGCAGTGGCTTAGTGGTAAAAACAATCTTCTACCTTTAATTCAATTTGGGATCAATCCCCCATAACCGCATTATTAGATTGTTTTCATGTTATAAATTTTATTAAACACCGCCCATAAACTCGTATCACCGATGACGCTCTATTGTCCTTTTTAAATTGGCCCATAGGCTTCAGTTGGAAATAACGAGGGCTAAGTACAACTCTATTCATAACTGAAATACTGAATTAAGAGAGTTTAAAGCTCAATTATTTGCACTTTTTGCAAAAGTTAAAAAAGAGGTAGGGTATTACCCTGTTGCCTTCTTACCCGTAAAAAAAAACAAAATGTCTTGCCTGTGACGGTCACAAATTGTGACAGACGTTACATATTAAATAATTGTCACATTTTCTCATTAAAATAGTCACATTTTGGGTCCGTCACAATTTGTGACGTGTTCAAACCGGTCACAAATGAAAATTTTGTGAAAAAAAACATATCATCAGAAAGAAATGTCGCCTTGTTGAATGTTACTACAAAAATTACTTGATTTCGTACAACGCTGCATTTTGCAGAATTGGTGAACAAAATGCATGTTGTCTCTGGACATACACTATACAACAATCAAAAGAATGACAAACTTATAAGCTACTGTATATACAATCAAGATTTTTATGTAATGGACAAATTAACCAGAAATATGCACAATAACAAGACACATGCTAGTCATTTAAACTACATTTACAGTTTTACACCCACCGTCTGCCACTAGCGGACGTGACTTGAGAAGAGCTTCCTCTACCAGGTCTCTTTGGCACTGCAGAAAAAAAAAGGCAATCAATGGCTATAAATGAGGAAAGGGGAGTTGGAAACACCAAAATTTATATTCCTGGGGCAGGAAAAAAGACGTTATGTACCTGAAGCTTCTCTCGTTGTAGGCTTAACCTGTGACAAACGAGATGCCCCAGTTGGTGCCCTCGGTGACTGTGAATGTCTTTTAGATGTTTTCGGCCTACATACAAAAACAATGTCACGCATATAAAACGGAAACAAAGTACTTGTTCAGTATAAACTCATCATCTTTCTACATTCATTTCTTATGATCGATGCCAATCAATTTATGTTTAAGTATTCTTAATCACTATAGGGTAACAAATTAACAATGTTACATCTCCACCACTTTACCAGTCCCGTCCCTTCACCCATAGGTCACAAATGAAAGATAAATTGTAGATGTGCGAGCGAGCATGGAAAAAGAAGAATGAACAAGTATTTGTGCATGTCAGTAGTTCATACATACAGTATTCCAGACCCAAAACGAGATAAAACGATATGCCACCAAAAAGTTGCGTAGGATGATCTCGTCTTGATGATAATATATGATCAAAATTGGGTATTGTTTGAAGATGAAGGGTGAGATTTTAATTTAAATGTCTTCAATCATCAAAGTATATGTCAAATTGTCAATCAACACATTTTCTGCTTAATCTGGACATAAAAAAACGGATTAAAAGACGTATTGTGGGTATGTACTCTTAAGGGTCGGGACTCTGGTCGAATTTCGACCGGCCTACTCATACTCTTGAAGGTATCACCCTAATTTTATAGCACGCAACGACTGATATTAAACCGCAACAGCCAAATTGTGAATCAAGCCTGAAACCAAAATCCCCAGAGATTCTGAACATGTATGAAAGCCGCGGCTATATAGAAGAAGACTTGAAACACCATATTAGTGTACATAATAAAAGCAGCAGATAATGTCCTAACAAAAAAAAAAAAATTAGCAGATAATAGAGAAGAGTACATACTTCTCTCCGCGCTTTTCTGGAGAATCAGTTGATGTGGATTGTTCTTGTGAAATGTTTGATTCAATAGTGGCATCAGATTGATCTGTTGCTATAGAGAAGTTACTGTCAGATGTTTCGCTTAATCTATCTTCATAATCACCATCGCCATCAGCCATGGCCTTCATATTGTCATCCATCGAAGTTCCACCAGGTTGCTTCTTTTGACCTTTCAAGTCACTCATTGATCTTGATGACCGAATTCCTTCACTTTCGGAATCTTCAAAGGCAAGTTGAAAGCCAGGATCAAAATGATCTGAGAAACTGTCAAAAGATTTATGAAGAATTCCTGGGCGTCTGGCAAACCCAGAATCTTTAAGAGATGCCACCTGCAAGTTTCAAATGAATATTAATCTTCCCTTCTCTCCATCCATCCAAAAAAGAGTAAGTTTCCTATGAGACGAGAGACGGTGAAATACAGTACAGGTGAGGCATATAGTCTTCACGACCAAAGAGCAAAGCTCATGTTTGACTGAACATATCAGATTAATGTAACTGATCAAAAGCACTGGTTGTTAACCTCAGAAGAGATGAACCTTTGCACATTCAAAATCTATTGTTTCCATCTTCAAAATAATTATCCCTCCGATTTACCAATACCTTCCAAAAGCTAGCTAATGAAGTCATTTAGGAGTGGAATCCGTGACCTAGCTTCAGTACTTGTCAGCTTAAAAACTGCCTATGTGGCTGAGCTCCCTTTACAATAACAACATGACTTGAGTGCCGCAAGGTCACATGGCAGGGTAAACGGGTCTCATGTATTAGAGACTACGCTAGCATGGAGGGAGTATGAGAAAAGGAGACTAGCCCAAAGTGGTCCCTTAAAATACATTTTATGATATAAAGTGAACTGAGAAACTCGAGCTGATTCATCTGTATCAGCTGTAGCCTCCAAAGCAAGCTCTTTAAGAAAATAGTGTAAGAAATTGAAGTGAAACTCATCAAGAAGGTTTTAAATAAGAACCTGTTCCATAGGATCCTTAGCATCTCTTCCTTCTTTATTATTTCGAGCAGCACCCAGCTCAACTCCAGATACTCTTTCAGCAAATTTTAAGGTGCTTAATGTTTCTGAATATGAGCTCACATCAGGATTCAACTGAACGAACATAAGTGTCTTTGCTCGACCACCTGAAATATTAATGGCAATTGTTCAAGAACAAAAGTGGGAAAATGTAAGCTAAAATGTCCAGGTTGGAAAACCCTGAAGCTATATAAAAAGCAAGGAAAGAAGTAAATTACCTAGAGAAGTCTGAAGAACCTGAGTAAGCTTACTATTCCTGTATGGTACATGAGGACTTTTTTGTGCAAGTGCAAAGATAACATCTCCAAGGGAAGACAATGATTTGTTTATATGTTGTGCTTCCTTTAGCCTATCTCCGGTTACTTCAGATCTGTCAACTCTCTCACTACCAGCAAGATCTACCAAATGAAGACTACCATGAGTCGTAGCGCCAGACTTTAGATCTTTTCCATGAACGTGGATGGTAACGATACTGCACATATAATAGACATTAGAAGGTAAGGCAATATTCCGGACATTCCAATCTTTTGGCCTCATTTCCTTTCTCATCTGTTCCAAATTAGTTGCCCGTTTGTTTCTGTACGCTTTTTAAATAAGAATCACACCCAAAATCACCCTTTCGAACTTCATATTGATATACACTCTAAGTCAAGGGGTATCATGTTTATTTTAACACATTTTATTCACAAATAACCCAATTAGTAAAGGACAGAAGAAACGGAACTGAGAGAGTAGTATATAAGACGGTAAGAGAAAAGTCCGATGGAGAATGTGTAGACACCTGTGGGACCGGCTACTTCTTTCGTTCATTGCAGTGGCGCCCACAGACCTGTTTTTTAGTCCTGTGTTCATCAATTGTATGACATCTTCACTCGATCTGACTGGATGCAAACTTGCATCAGGTACAGTAAGCCCATGAGGTTGAGGGGTTGACATAATCCCAAGCGTGTGTAAGTTATGGAAAAAAAGGATCAGTTTGACAAAGAAATGAAACTTGTTCCTCTTTGTAATCCTAAATTAGCAATGACGACAGTATTACAGCTATAAATCCATATTGACAAAAAAAATATGGATCAAACTTATACGAGTAGCAACAAAAGATTGCAGGAAAGGATATTTCTTGTGAGAATCATCATTAGAGAGCAAATCTCGAATTTGTTCATTGTAAATTTCAATCATTTGAACTGCTATTTCATAGAGAAAGAAGTTCCTTCTGCCGTCTGAGACTTGGAAAAGATCATTTAAAGCACGATAGTTGACTCCCCAGTCCTCTTTAGTTGCATTATCAGGACCACTCTGTTTTAAACCATACAGAAATGAAATAGGCCTGCTAGGAAATCAAGACCAACTAGGGAAGCTTCCAATAAAATTTTTACCATTGTGTAGGTCTTCCCTGATCCAGTTTGACCATAAGCAAAAATACAGACGTTGTAGCCATCAAGAATGGTTCTGATCAATGGCTGTGTATCAGCAAAAACCTCAGCTGCAAGCATGTAGGTTGCATATGTAAGAAACCACTTAAAATTTCACGCAGTAAAATTACAAAACAAGTAGCATTCATACTGAAAAAATGAACACTGTACGTAAGACATATTATAACTTCGCAAGGCAAAAGATTTCGAATGGAGCCTATAACATGTGAGATTATGAATAGAAAATGAAACCTTGAGAAGCCATAGGACCATAAACCTTATTGAATCTAAATGCCTTCTCTGAATCCTTAGGCCCAGCAGGATTTGCAATAATCAATTCTCCATGTTCCCCTATCTCCTGTATAATTGATAGCTTCTGATTCTCCCCAGGAAGGAATGGCCGCACTCGACAAAAAACTTTGATGTTACCTGTTCAAGCAAGTATATATTAGAATAAGCAAAGGACAGATACAAAAATAGTGTATATATAGAATTCGAATAGGATAGATACAAACAGTTACTCCATTGCAGGTTTTTCCATATACCTTTCAGATCTTGAAGCTCATTATACAATTTCCGGTTTTCATTCAGCACATCATGATAGCTTTGAGCTGCTTTAGCTAAAATTTTAAGCTTTGTCCCTGAAATATTTTTAACAGAGGAAACATAAATATCAAAATAAATCTAAATGGTGCTGATTATCTGTCATAGAAGCTCCCACGTCTTACCTACATGGTTCAGTTCCTCTAGATAAGTTTTCTGTGTCGTCAGCATTTCTTGCTTCACGGACACTGAAGAACGCCTTAGATCCTGAACTATCCACGGTTAAAACAAGAAACATGATTTTGGTCTTCAAAGTCGAAACCATTTTAAAATACATACCTCTAATCCAGACAGCTGAAGGGACATAACTTTTTCATAGATGTGCTCTTTCATAGACCAACTCTGACTTTTAGACTGAGAATCCAGCTCAAGTTCTTTCATCTTCGCTTTTGAATCTTCCAACATCTGCTCTTGCTGCCTTAATTTCTTCTCTAACTCAGACTTTAGCTGTTGGGCCTCTGTTTCCAATTCCTGGAAACGTAGTTCATGCATTCTTTTGGCCGTTTCAAGCTCCTGCTTCAGCATTGATACCTCTATGTTGGTTTCCTCCCTCAGCCTTTTCAACTTATTAGCCTCGTGCTCTTCGAACCTTTTCTTCTCCTCCATCATCTGTTCAAACCGTTTTTTCTCCTCCTCCATCATCTGTTCAAACCTTTTCCGTTCCTCCATGAAATCCTGTTCATACCTTTTCTTCTCCATCTGTTTCTGTTCTGACCTTTTCTTCTCCTCCATATCCTGTTGTTGGGACCTTTTATTCTCCTCCATCTTGCTTCTCTCATACTGTACCATCCATACATTGGGGGGCCAAAATAATAAAAATTTATACCACAGATGCAAAGGGTGTTTGGTAAAACTTTAACCCGTCTATAGTTGGAGGAACTACCATGAGGGACTTTAGGTGCATCATGCATGCAACCTAAACCAGTTTTTTTTCTGTGCAATTTGTTTGTTGTTTATACTGAAAAAAATATATGCTTCACACTCTTGTATAATACTCGGGGCAGCAGAAAGCCAGAAACAAAATTTTCTAAGACTGACACTGAAAATTTAGGTATACCTTCATATGCTTAAGCTGGCTCATAACAATCTGTAAATACAAAGATTCTGTCAGAGGAAGAGGGTCATATATAAAAACAATCTGATAAAATATCTTGACGAAATAAATTGCGTGTGAAATACCTCACTCTCCTCACTAGTCCCTTTGGCAAGAGCGTCAAGCACCTTAATACGAGACTGGTACTTCTCTTCGCGAGCCTTAAAAAGATTACTTTGCTATACATAAAAAACAATTCAGTAGTAAAATTTGGAGAACAAACAGCAAAAATTAGCTGCATAAAAATAGCATGAAAAATCACATTACAGTACGCAGGTGCTCGGATTGGGTTGCTATCCGTCGCTCAATTTCCTGCACGACTTTCCTCAACAGGCATGCTACACGCTGTGAGAAGCAAAGCAAGAAGAAAAAACAACAGAAACATTAGATCATGTATACGGTTTCACACTCTCTATAAGGCTATAAGATCATATGATAGTATTGAAACGAGTCCCTCCGTATCCATTTAGATTTTTTTTGTCATTGTAGACTTGTAGTTAACATTTCCTGGTGGAGACAAACACGCACCATTTTTTTGATCTACAATATGATGGAACCAAAACTCAGTAAACTTGTCGCGGTTCTTTAGTGTGAAGTAGCAGTCTTCATTGTTATTTTTAACGCAATTTTAATTATAAGTTGTTTGGACAAAAACACTATTTGTTAAGACACAAGGCTGCTTACACCCAACCCCATTCTGTCATTTTCCGGAGCCCTTGAGGCATTGGGTTAAAGAACGAGAAAAAAAATTTCACCAATAGCTTGGGGGAGTAGATATGAACATACTTGAGGTATTGCAGCGTTCTTTCTATCTATGCTTTCATCCAAAATCGTATTGATCACACTCAGAAGAGACTGAGTTGGAGCATTCTGTACAGAAGAAATAATAGTTTACAGCTAGACTTATGATCTTGATTGCAAATATTTTCTCGTAAGAAGAACTTACATCTAAGCTGTTTGACTTTATCATTTCTGAAATTTTAGTCGCAGGAAGATCAGCATAAAATCCTTGTTTCGTCTGAAACACTTCACGGAACTTATATCCACCATGAAGAAGCATAGATGGTGACTCTAAATTAAGAGGCAAAGAGAAAGTTGTAGAACAAAGTCAAAACATAGCTTGCACGGCAAAATGGACAAAACATATCAGTAAAAGTATGAGAAATTGGATTAGATTTTTTCAGCTTAAGTACATGGTGAGAACCAAACCTGGTGAAAGAGGACTATAAGAACGCTCAAATTTTATCTCCGACAGAGCTTGTCTCCTATCACCCATGGTTTTATAGACTGGGCTCCCGAATTGTCGTCTTGTATGTTCTTTGATTGCTAAAAGGCAATCCATAACAGGCCTCATAGATCCCTTCACAATAAAGATAAATAAAGAGAACAAAAATACAGAATACACGCTGAATAGATAATGGTAGCTGAAGAAGGCAACAATAAGGTACGGTTTCTTCCAGCCAGCCCACAATTCCGCCACAGGCGTAAAAAATGAGGCACTAGGTAACATCGTTGTTCTGTTTGCAACAATAAGAAAAAGTTCTACTCCGTATAACATATTCACAACCTTCACATAATTGCGATCATGTAGTGAATCTTATGTATTCATAAAACAATTAATTTTAATAATACTGGATACCTTCTCTAAGTCTGTTATTTCAAAACTTGGCAGCCCCAACTCGGACATGGCTGCAATGAACCGTTGAACTTTTCTTCTTCTGGACTCTGTTGACGGAGTAGAATCATCTCCCTACAGAAGATTGGTACATTCGCAAAAAAATGAAGTTCATAGAGATTGTATTCTCCTTCCATCTCATTTCCTATTTTCCTCATTTGACTTTTACCATAACTTTCTTAGAATTTGTAACTGTTGCATCTTTTTAAAACTGATAATATGAAAAAAGTTATTTGATAAATCAAACATGAAAATTTTACCTTGTTCTCTTTTGACATATAATTACCAAAAATCAAATGACGATAATAAATTTGGGATGGAGGTAATACTCCGTATCTGACATGACAAACAAAAAGGAACATCTGAAATTCTGAATCACCTCGTCAGCAAAACTGTATTTGAGCTTCTGTAAAATCTGAGAGAATATATCACCATCTAACAAGGATGCCCTGAACTCTTCATCTGAAGCCTTTACGGAAAGATACAAATGAGGAACTGCAGAGTTTATCCACTCAACTAAGGCCATTCGTTGTTGAACTGC
>VHZZ01005933.1:18684-30017 GCA_009801015.1 Silene noctiflora
TATTGAGAGATTTTATTTTAGAGAGATGAATGAATTTTCCACATGCAAAAAGGTAGTAGAAAAATGAGTAACAACTCCCATATGGAGTGTTATAGTTGGCCAAAAGGGGTGAGTGAGGGAAATGATTGTTCTCTAGTGCATGCTTTCACATAGAGAAGGCAAAAAACAATTTTGGGAAGAACAAAAAGCACCTTAGGCATGCTTAGAAAAAAATGATTGTGTCTAAACACAATCATTCCCTAAACACACGGCACCCACATGGCCCTTATGGGTCCATTTTGATTTTCTATGATTTGTCACACAAATCAATGTAATTGTTCTATTTTTATCGTCTTTTACGATATAATGTTTTCCGATTATTTCCGTCTTAAAACACTCATTATACGTACATGTACTCTACATATACACATAATACGTACTAGCACTAATCGCATTAGTTAGTCAGTACTAAATTTAGTAATTAAAAATTAATTCCTAAAACCCGTCTCAAATAAATTATTATTCAATTATTGCATAATTAAATAATAAATTCTGTCGGCCTGAGTTCAAAACTCAATCTCTCTAAATAACTCAGTCTACTAACTTTTAGTCAGTATATATCAAGGTACTAATCAAACTGTATCTCATACAGAAGATTAGTTAACTTTGGGGTTCGTTCCTATAGGTGTGACCGAAAGGGGTCAGTTGATCACTGCCGTTATACGACAATTACGTCAAACTCTAGTCAGCCAACCGTTATAGATTTACGTTAATCAACTGACGAGTATCTTAAAAATAAATATCCTTATTATATTCCTTTAAATGAGATTTATTATGTAAACACACTATTGTGGAGGACACCTACTCCAATAAGTTAGACCAATCCTGAAGGCAAGCAATGTAAAACGAGTTTTTGACAAATGTTTCTTAAGTACATCAGTTAGTTGATCATCACCGTTGACATGTTGAACACGAATGGTGCCTAATTGTACTTGCTCCCGAGCAAAATGAAAACTGAGTGCAAGATACTTCATTCTCGAGTGAAATATGGAATTGGCAGAAATAATTAGCTGCAACTAAGTTATCACAGAATATAGCTGGGGCTTTAGGTAGTGAAATTGCAAGCTCGGAAAGAAGAGACTTTAACCAAAGCATTTCCGAAGTAGTGTCTGCGATGACACGAAATTCGGCTTCGATTGAAGATATTGACAAAGCTTGTTGCTTTTTAGAGGACCAGTGAATAGGATTTTGCCCAATAAATACAATGTATCCGGTTGTGGATATGTAGTCGTCTTTATCCCTAGCCCAATCAGCGTCACAATAAGCATGAATATTGAACGGAGTATTCTTAAGAAGATGAATACCGTGATTTAAAGTGCCTTTGAGAAAATGCAGCAATCGTTTAAAAGTAGAACAATGAGGGGATGTCGGATGCGTAAGAAATTGAGAAAGTTTATTGACGAGAAATGCAATATCAGGCCGTGTGAGTGAGAGATATTGTAAGCTCCCAACAGTTGCACGATAAGAAGTTTCATTTACATTAGGTTGATTATCTTGACGAACTAAACGCGGATGAGATAACATTGGAATGGTAGACGGGTTGCAATCAGCCATATTGTAGCGAGTAAGAATATCGGAGATATACTTTGTTTGATTGAGATGCAAGCCGGATGAAGTGGGAGTTACTTCCATACCAAGAAAATAGGACAGTTGACCCAAATCTTTTAGAGAAAAACGGCAGGAGATAGCTTGAATGAACGTAGCAATGTCACCTTGGTTCGGACCTGTAATAATTATATCATCAACGTAAACAAGAGTAAAAATTCGGACGTTAGCGTGATCATAAATAAATAACGAGGATTCGGGAGTGGAGTTTCGGAATCCATATAAAATAAAATAATTCTTTAGTTCGGTGTACCAAGATCGTGGGGATTGTTTTAAACCGTAAATTGCTTTGTTTAATTTATAAACATAATTAGGATTATCGGGATGAACAAAACCAGGAGGTTGAACCATATACACGGACGCGGTTAAAGTTCCTTGAAGAATGGCGTTATTGACTTCAATTTGACGTAATGAGCAGCTGTTAGAAACGGCAAGAGAAAGAATGAGACGGATTGTTGTTGGTTTAATAACAGGGCTGAAAGTTTTGAATAATCAAGGCCATGTCTTTAATTGAAACATTTAGAAACAAGACGAGCTTTATATTACTTGAGGCTACCATCGGGATTGTATTTGATGCGATAAACCCATTTGCATCCGATTATATTTTGAGCGTGATTGGGGGAGACAAGGGACCGTGTTGAATTGCAGATAAGGGCATCATATTATGCTTGCATAGCTGCTCTCGAACGAATATCAATGAGAGTTTGTTTGACGGTATTGGGTGTGACATAGGTGGAGGAAAGGGTGGATATTTTTGCATATTTGGGATTTGGCTTGCGGATATTGTTAGAAGAACGGGTAATATGATGTGGGGCAGGAGGGATAGTGGTAGCGGGAGAGGTGTCGGGTGGTGTTTCATTCGAAGTAATAGTTGTCGAGGCTGGAGTAGTAGTTGTTGTGGTAGCAGAGGAGGTAAGAGAAGACGTGGTGGAAGGAGTAGTTGTCGTGGTGGAAGAGGAAGAAGAGGCAGTGGTGGGTTCGAGCAGGACAGAGACAAAGAGGGGATACCAGGTAGTAGAGGAGATAGTTATAACACCCTCATCCACCAAAGTGCCTTACTAAGGCCCACCTTAGCACATGGAAGCATTATCATCTCGGTTGCCCGAGGTAGTTCATATCAAATAGACAATAGAAGAACAATTAAATCACTTTATTAACCTCTTTATACAATACTGATTACAACTTAATACAACTAAACTATCTAACAGCGGTAGAGTACAAACTAATCAAACTAACTATCATCTGAACTAAGTGAACTCAGCTGTGACTCGCTCCGTCCAAGAATCCCAGTTCAGCAATCATCAACACCTGATAAGACTACTTGCTCACCATTTGCCGGCAATATCAAATGGATCACCGCAGACACATAGCAAAAAGAAAACACAAGACACACCATACAAGGTCAGCAAACTATACAATCAATCATAAGTCAACCGTATATAATAAGCCAATCCAATCAATTCTCTTAACATTCATCAATCTCCAACTCTGAGAGCCAGTATCCGAACCGTAGCCCGGACACGACTATACACCGCAGTGAGTAGCCCTGCCAGGGTACCCATCGCAACAGGTAACCCACCCCTGCCAGTGATAGACCACAGCCTAGACACCAAAAGCCCCGCTCATCGCAATCAGCGAATCCACAATGAATATATAAGCACATCATCGTCTCACAATTAACCATATAGAAAATTGAGTAGGGAAACCCTACCTGATTAGCAATTCCACGAAATCAACAATCCCCGCTCTAGTAATGCTCCTTTATGAAATCATCGCTTAAACAAACATCGAGACACTACCATTACTATCAATATCCTATAATAACATGTAAATCCCCTCAAATTTAACCCAATCTAGGGTTAAGACCGCAACTAGAAAAGGAATAACGATGATAAAGAACACTTACAATCCGATCGACACTAGCACAACGAGATTCCGATGAACAAAAAGCCAAATCCTTGCTTTCTAGATGATTAGAGTGATTATGGAGAGTTTAGAGAATGTTTTTAGGTTTTAGAAACAGATTAAGGAAATGTTTATCGAAATATATATCTCCCAAATCATTCTAATCAAATTGCAAAATTTAACCGCATAAGACCGGGAACTCGGTCGAGTGTCCAACATAATCGACCGAGTATGCGCTACTCGATCGAGTGTCACCCTAGCTTGATCGAGTGCCACTATGTCAGAGGCCTGACCAAAACACCTGACAGACACACTCGGTCGAGTGTAACCTACTTGACCGAGTACTCTATGCCCCAGAAATGAGTAGTACTACAGTCTTCCCTCCTTAAAAGCGAACTTCGTCCTCGAAGTTCACACTCATACCTGCATAAAATGTACACATACCACTCCACCATCTAACACAACTCAAACTATCTTCCTCCATTCTCGACACTAACTCACCTAACAACGCTTACCTCAACAACGCAGCTCACAATATTGCATCAACCGTAGCATAGCCTACTTAATTCCTTAATACTATCGAATACAAACAACACAAGTGCCAACGCACTGCCAACGTTGTCTTACTAACATACCGCTCACTAGCAAATCTAATAACCAAGAAAGAACGACTCCTAAAATGAAATTTTACATTCTACCATCCTTAAAATGAATTTCATCCTCGAAGTTTGCTCACACCCATAATAATCACAACCCAAAATCGTCAACACTATCGCAATCACCACACCTACAACTTTACTCTATATCCATTCATACAATTATAATGCTACAAATACAACCATTACTTTTGACGATATCGATAACGAACCACAAGTCCATCCATAATCCTATCATGAAGACTCAAAACTTTAAAATATACCACAAAATTAAAACTATCACACATTTTGGCGTTCTACTCCTCCTAAGATATATATTACATCTTCATATTCTAACTAGTACTAGCTCCTTAGCTATTCCTTTCCAACATTGCCATTTTGTCATACTGACAACTGCTCTATATCCATTACTCTCTCTAACAATTCCCATAACTCCACTAATTCCTCTCACCACCTAACATATACCACATAATTCTCAACATAATCCATTAAATTTACTCATCAACACCATCGCACAACAACACCCTTCGCTATATGTACACACCTATCCCAACTACATAACACGCGACTCAAACTCTTACACCCAGTGAGATCCTCAAAAGTTCTTTTATCGCTACCAAACTCATCCACATCTTAATATGGTGTTCATTCCCAACACTCCATCCTTATTGTGCCAATAAAAGGTTATGAACCACCTGCAGCTTCTAGTTCAGAATAGCACATATCCCGTTAATTAGTTACCACAACTATGTCAATAAATGCTCCACCCAAATCAAGCTCGTATGTACCCCAACAACTATGCCTTAGGAATACAATATCTATGGAAATATGACGACAAAACAACCGCATCTGAAATTCTCATCCACAAGTATAAAATTAGAAGAAACGACAGTTTTGATATACGACACCAACCCATATACCAATAATAGAGTGAATATAATGTTTCAAAATTCTTTTCTCAACCATCTTGTCTTCTTCACCACAACCGATGACGACATCGCAACACCGCCACCAACAGCCGCACCGCAGCGCGAAAATACTCGTATCGCGACACAGAGCACCGTGACCGAATCGCAACCCGGAACACAACAACCACTTCGGTATTCATCTCGATTATACACACACATAAACACTGGTTCAATACAACTTCCTTGACAAGTAATAATAACAACCTCATAACTCTTTCTATCCATCATTACAATTCTTTAATATCTTCTTACTAGTTCAAAATACACGACATATTACACGAAATAATTATATAACAACCTTATGAATATCATCTTATACTACTACTCATGAGGTCGGAACCTCACACAATCACTTACATACATCATGAATACACATTCAAATATAACTAATCATTCCGGGTCATACAAATTACCGAGTGATAATGTATATCTCTAACACCAGGTTAAACTCATATGCCCTCCACACATCCTCCAATTCACATAATTACTTCCTCCTGACCGATGTGACCATCACTAATACTCAACTACTAGAAAATGTCATCTATATCAACATCTTATGCTCCCTCGCAACCATGAGTACCAATTCCCATAACAACTCCATTAATCCCATCAACAAAATTACCTCAATTTCCATACTAATTCCATCCTTAATCATTCTATCACCTACCTTACCACCAACAATGTAACTTCACCACATAACCAATACTAAACTCGTTACTAAGTGGCTCCCATCTCAACCATGAATACTAATCGTCACTTCTACATAATCAATCTCCTTAGAACGATTGACTTTGCATCAGACGACATCACACTGCCCCACTACTGGCAACACTACTGCACATCCATCATTCATATCAGTACCCTATCACAATCACCTTTACATATGACACTCTCCTTTCTAGCTTCAGTTACCACCCCAAATAAGGAACCCCATTATATAACCCAACAAAATTATCTCAATATATATTCCAATTCTGCCTTTGACTATCCTGCTAACGCCAATTAAGGTACCTCATATAGCTACCCAATACCATCAAAAGTCATTAAATACATCACATAATCCACCATCTAGTTTACCACCAAAGTCAATACCATGCAAATACTCTACCAACCTCTTACTCCTTTAATTCCTCAAAACTCATATGTATCGTGCCGTCCTTCATTTCCTATATAATCCTTAACTCTCACCCTCATTATAGCATTCCATGCCATCATACTTCCGTATTTTCATGTCTTATAACCAACGTCAATATTCACTCGACCCACTTCAGTCTCTCTATTCCTTTTGTACTTGCCAACACTACTCAACAACCCAATTCATATTTACTACTAATCTCTCTTAACATGTTACGCGCTCTCACTCACTACCATTACGTCCCAACAAACAATGACCACCTTTTACTTGATTACACCTTTTAATATCTCGGAAAACCAAAATTCACCTCTCATCGTTTCCTTCCTAAAGACTTCCAAAATGGGGTTCGCCTCTTAGTAATCCAAATTTAAATACACAAGAACTATACACAAATCCATGTTGCGGCATAAATTGATCCAAGCTCTCTAAACACCATTCCCTTCTATACTACTATAACGTCTCTCCATCGAATCTACTCCAACATATACACTCTTATACCCCTCCAGTAAATCCTGCTAATCCCAAATGGTAACAACTCGTGAAGCAGGATCTTGCAAAATGAATCAAACCATGCCACAGGCCAATGCCACAATCCAACAGGATCACCTGAACCAGGGTCCTTTGCTTCAGTTTGGCAACTAAGGAGTGGAGTTAGGAGGCCTGACTATGGTCCAGTTAGCCTAAGGGAAGTCCCAGCAACAACTTTGTCCAGGATAACATTGGCCAATAGTGTCCACGCCTCAACAGAAATAACTCCCAACATGAGCACATGTAATAGTCCTTTTCCTTGCTGTTATTTTGTCTGTTTTTTCTAACAACTGTCAATAGTTGTTATTTTGTTTGTTTCCATCCTAATTACCAGCAGCAGTGTAATATATAAGGCTCGTATTATACTCCTAAGATCTTATGAATTGAATAAAGAAGAACTGCCTTATTGCAGATTAATTTCTGTGTGGATTAAGGGTCAATTGCCTATGTGGGATTGC
This sequence comes from Silene noctiflora, assembly GCA_009801015.1. Classification (NCBI taxonomy): domain Eukaryota; kingdom Viridiplantae; phylum Streptophyta; class Magnoliopsida; order Caryophyllales; family Caryophyllaceae; genus Silene; species Silene noctiflora. Next base: position 25,979 of record VHZZ01005933.1, read on the forward strand.
TCTCTTTTCTCACCTTTGTGGCAGAATTGTATCTTTATTATCATGCTTATTTTCATTTTATGTGTCTTTTTTATTGTCTAATGTTTCTATCTTTGAGTATTCTTTATCAATTAATCACAAGTCTCAAGTTTTGAATCAAAAAGGAAATAACTTTATTCAATTTCCCCATGCCTGTCATTCTCTAGCATTGTTAATTCCAGCTTAACAACTAAATTGCATAATATATGCTCCAAACTGGTAATCAGAGCAAAAAGTTGTATTCTCTTATAAATACCCCACCTTCTTACCCTTTCCACAACACTTTCTGTAATACATCAGATTTCTGGTCATCGGTTACTCGGCCAAGTACGGGGTACTCGACCGAGTAGATGGTGTGGTGGTTTTGTCAGGCTTCTGTTTTTTGTGAACTAGAGCGAGTATGTGGTCACTCGATCGAGTGTGTCTTACTCGATCGATTGGAGCTTACTCGGTCGAGTGTCGTGTACTCGACCGAGTGTCCGGTCCGTTACGTTATTTTCCGCGGTTTGATTAAAGTAACACGAGAAGCATATAAACAACTTTTTCTTAAACTAAAATCATTTAATCTTTGTTAAAAACACTTTTCACTAAAAAAAGAAAACAACGAAGTTCACCGCTTCCTTGTTACCTTCATCATTCCAAGGCTAGGGTTTCATGTTTTTTGGGCTTTTCACATCTTAGCGTCCATAATCGTTGGGTAAGTCATCTATCTTAGTTTTTGTATTGTTTTGTTAAGTTTGGTAAAACCTAATTGGGTTAATTTTGGGGTTTTAGGGTGAATCGCAAATTTTATGCCATGTTATTAATTTATTGATGCTATATTTGTAATACCCGAATATTTTGGGATTCGTACAGAAGCCTTGGTATGCGTGAGAGTCATACGAGAGTAAGATTTGACCTTACATTAGACCAAGTGGAGCTTAGACTTGACCTAGTGAAGTGTGGAAGTGGACCGAGTAAGCTAGTAGTGGACCGAGTAGGGTACACTCGGCTGAGTAGATGGTCTACTCGGCCGAGTGACACTGTCAGTACGCGATAATTAGCCAAATCGTCCCTAACCCTAATTCATTTCTCATTCTTCCCCTTTCTCTCTAAACTCTCTTCCTTNATCGTCCCTAACCCTAATTCATTTCTCATTCTTCCCCTTTCTCTCTAAACTCTCTTCCTTCTCTCTAAAATCATCCTAAACCCTATTTCTATGGATTCTAAGCTTGGATTGAAGATTAGCATACCTCACTCACCATCCTTTCACCTTGTAAGTGGATTTAAACACCTCTTTTAACCCTAACTTTTGGGGGGTTTTGTATATTTCGTTTATTAGTGACTTTAATTAGATTAGTGGGTAATTAATGAGTATTATTAAGGGGTTTTATTTAGTATGTTAGTATAGGATGTATTATGATAGTTATTATATGGTTATTGTAGGATGTGACGGTTTTATGAGACGAAATTGAGTTGGATTCGTGTAGCTTGTTGAAGAATGCAAAAAGGTAGGTTAATCCTACTCGGTTTCGATATTGTATATGGGTTTTGTATGCATTTATCATTTTATGTCATGATATGAGTAATCTAGCTGTCACATGGTATTGGAGGCTGATGTTGAGTTATGTATGAGTTGGAATTGTGTTTCACATGACATGACATTGATGAAATTGAGGAATTGGTATTCATAACATATTTGGGATCGTGTATCATGATGAGTCGGTAATTGGCATGTTGAGTGGTATCTTGTATTATTATGGTTGTCATGCATATTGTGTCACATATGTATGTGGAGGTTGTTGGCGGGGTACGGTGGTGTCACTTGTTCTTTTGGAGACGTGAGGCAGTTGAGAGACCGTCTCACGTTCGGGTCGCCTCTCGGAGCTTCGCACTCTGAGGGAGATGTGCACATTAATGGCTTGAGTTATGTAGGGACACGTAAGGTTGAGTCACGTTGTCTGGCAGGGGATCCGAGTCGCTCTCGGGCACGGTACCACCGGTATGTCCGGAATACCTTGTTATGGGCTGCGGTCCGGGTTATGGGTACGTTTGGGTGTGTCCCGGTACCACTGGGTTGTGGGTATGTCTGGGTGTGTCTCAGTACCAGAGTGGTGTGGTTAGGTACGTCTGGGTGTGTCCCGGTACCGGTGTGGTGGAGTTGGAGATTGTGTCTCATACATTGAGTTGTTGCATTTCTTAGTTGCATTTCATTGGTCGTGTCTTATATGTTATATTATCTAAACTGACCATTTGTGGCTATGTGTAAATTGTCACCTATTTCCGGGGTGGCCTGTGTCGATCCATATGATATCTCCGATCATATTGGGAGCAGGTTAATTTCAGGTTAATATTGCATTCGGGATATGAGGTCGCGCTACGAGATGGAGTCGAGTTATAGATATGAGATAGAGGTTGTAATTAGACGAGTTGTATTTATTATTCACGTCTTTTGTAATCACTAAACATTTATTATTAATAAAATGTTCTTTTAATTGAAGTTTTGAAACACTACATCGGGCAACCGGGATGGTAATGCTTCGATTATCTTGGCCGGATAATCAGGGTGTTTCAATATTAGGTGAGGCCTTCGCAGAAGAAGCTTTCTAGTCTACCTTGTTGTGCCTTGTGCTTGGATTGCTGTTCAGGTAGGGTTTCCCTACTCAGTTGACTGTTAATTGATATAAGGTGTAATGTGACGGTCTTTTATGGTTAATATTTGATTGAGATTTATTGTGTTGGTTATTGGATGTTGTTGTGGAGCCATTTCGGGAGATGGTTCCAACTCCATGTTCGCCTCTTGTGGCTCCCGTTTCAAGGGGGTGTGCACATTAATGATCTAGGTTCGCTCGTTGCGATGAGCAGGGATTTTGGTGGTAAGGTCGCGGTCCTCACTGGCGGTGTGGATTACCCGTTGCGATGGGTAATCTGGCAGGGCTACACACCATGGTTTATAGTCGGTTGCTGGTTACTATGAAGTTTGGAGGATGGATGTTACAGTTTGACTTGGTTGATTTATTGTTTATGTTATTGTTGATGTTATATTAGTTATGCAGTTGGCTAACCCCGTTTTATGTTTTCAAAACTGTGGTGATCCATTCAGGGATGGTGAACAGTTGTCTTAGTAGTTTATGCTGTTGATGTAGCTTGCGGGGCTTGGACAGGGCTGAGTCACCACCGGTTTTTTAGTTTAGCTTCCGCCGAGATAGTTTTTGTAATACCCGGATTTTTTGGGACCTGCAAAGGAACCTTGGGACACATGATAAGACCTTATGCTAGACGAGAGGCCACTCGGAAGTGAACTATGACTATAAAATGGACCGAGTATAACCTATACTAGACTTAGTGGAGTTGTTATAATGTCCGCCTATAGAAGGGTCGTCTTAAAACTGTCATAACTTTATATATAGACATATTATTGATGTTATTCTAATTGGAGATGATAGCTTGTTCTCTTACGATTCCAACGGTAGGTGACACACCCAAAATGACCAAGAAACGAGTGAGATATGACTGTTTTACGAAAACTGGTCATTGTTGAGAACTGCGTTGTACACGACCGAGTGATCTGAGCACTTGATCGAGTGTGCTCAGTACTTGATCGAGTATGTGTCACTCAGTCGAGTGAACTCTCTTCTCGACCGAGTGATGCTGGTCAAAACCTGCGATAACTCATTTAGATTTCTTTCTTATCCAAAATCCAAATCATTTCCTATCTTCTTCCTCCTTCAACCAAACACTCGCCCCTCTCTCTAGAATTCTCCCTAAGGCTCTCCCATGACCTTTAAGCTTGGATTTGAAGATGAAACCTCTACCTAATTCCCGATCTATCATTGTAAGTTGAAATTCCACCTTTCTCCTTTGTCTATTCTAATCGTAACTTTTGGGGGGGTTTTAATTAGGTTGTATAATTAGTAATTTGTAGATATATATGAGTAATTAATGAATAATAATAAGGGGTTTTACTTAGTATAATAATATAGGATGTATTATGATAGTTATTATGTGATTATTGTAGGATGAGACGGTTTTATGAGATGGA
>VHZZ01005933.1:45077-62924 GCA_009801015.1 Silene noctiflora
AAAGTCTTAAGTTGAAAAGGAGTATTTGTAACGGCCTAATGCTCTTGTCAAAGTTCCCAATTAGGCACATTTCGAAACATTTTACCTAATGCAATTATATGCCATGGGTGCAAGCTATATATACATGTTATAATGCAAATGCAACTATCAAACTATATGCCAAGTAGACTAATGTAACTAATCCTAATAACACATAAGCACACAACAGTAAGTTTCAAAAATCGAAACATCCTCCTCAACATACAAAGCACATCCTCCTCAGTCAAGAATAAGAGAAAAGAGGGGGGAAAAGGAGAAGAGATAGGAGCGATTATACCAAAAGTCTTCTAACTCCTTAGCATATGCCTCCGATATTCTACATGTAACTATTCATTTTATTACAAAAAAAACAACAATATATACAAGACATATTTATAGTATTTTTGAAAATTTTCAAATTTTTAGGGTTTTTAGCAATTTTACCAAATTTACAATTAAATATATACAAACATTAACAAATATACACAGAGTGGATATTTCCCTCCCCACACTTAAAATTTACATTGTCCTTAAACCCTAAGCATGAACTACTCACACATAATTGCTACAAACGACATGAAAGATTGAAACTTTAACAAGAGCAAAGCAGGGACTAACATAATGTAAAGACAAGTAATTAACTAGCAATGAACATGTAAATAAATGAAATAACATGAAATTAGGAGAAGAATTATACTCATAATAATTAAAGGAGGAAACTAATGAATTTGGATTGAATTAATAAGGATGAATGTCTTATTCCTTCAAATTTCACCCCAATACAAAATGTAAACTATTGAGAAAATTAAGATATTGAATAAACTAAAGAGTAATTGAAATTATATTAGAGAAAGATTACAACTTTAATTTGAGACGGTTTTTAGTACTGCAAAGGATTTCTAATTTTCTACACTAAAAGAAGAATAATTTTCTAACCTGAACTAAGGAGTGTAATCCTCTAATGTAAGTGGTAGTGTAATAATCTAATGTAAGTGGTAATGTAATAATCTAATATAAGGGTAATGTAATAATCTAATGTAAGTGGTAATGAAAACCTAAGACTCCTCTCCTTTTATACTAGACTTTGGCCTAATTCTAATTTAATTAGACAACCCAATTACTCCCTCCTTAACCCCCTCTCTAATCGGGCCCAAATCCTCTAATCTCCCCTTAATCGGCCCAAAGCTTCTTCTCCTTTCTTAATCGCCCAGCCCAAGTCGTCCTTCTTCTTTTATTTGTTTTCACTGATCCAAAAACAAAACAAATAAAACGACATCCGCCATTACACAAAACGCAGCAATTTTTCAGTCTTGTTGTCGCAGGCCGGTTGACCGGCTGCCGTCGATGGCACTGGCACCGAGCATTTGAAGCAAAGGGAAGGAATTCGTATGGTTGTATGTGGGAGTTGGTCCGCCGGCAGTAGGGAGGCCGACAGAGGATGGCTTAATTGTTGTTTTTACTGTGTGAGTGTGCTGCGTGCCGGTTGACCGGCCTCCGGTGCTAAGGCCGGCACCGAGCAATTCAAAAAAATAGGAAGAAATTGATGGAGTGTGGTGGGAGCCGGTGAGGCGGATGCCGGTTGCACGGCTGGGGTTATTGAAGCTGTTTACGTTGTTGTTGATGATGATGATGAATGGAAATGATGATGAATGGTGGTGATGAATAAATGACGATGAGAATTGATGAAGTGGAAGGGTCGTGATGGCTGGAAGTTGGTAATGAATATGATTGAAGAGTTATGGTTTTGGTCAAGGTCAAGCTTAAGCTTTGACCTTGACTTTGCCTTTTATTTTTAATACTCGACATTAATCCCGTCTCAATGTCGTCTTACCTATCATAAAATTAATAAAATAATATTAATACACACTACAAAAAAACACGGGAAACTGACGGAAATACAAGGCCGTAAAAAAAAGGGAAACTGACGGTTTTCTGACGGAAATTCCGTCAGGAAAACATTACTGACGGACATTCCGTCAATAACCGTCAGTAGCAGTTGGCGCGTTGACCAAGTCAATGGCGGTAAAAGGTCCTGACAGAATTTCCGTCAGGAAACTAATTATTCCTGACGGAATTTCCGTAGGAATTCCTCTCCTATGTTGCCAAAATCTCAAATAATTGAGAGGAGGATCTGACGGAATTTCCATTAGTAAAAGTCAAAATATTACTGACGGAATTGCCGTCAGTATATGTCACACTACAAACGGAATTTCCGTCAATTTCTCCTTTTTAGATTCTTTCAGAGCTCAAATAATTGAGTGAGATTCTGACGGAATTTTCGTCAGTAAGAGTCAAAATATTGACTTTTACTGACGGAAAAGCCGTCAGTTTCCCGTGTTTTTACAGAGTACTGACGGAATTTCCGTCAGTATTTTTTCCGGACTTAAAAAAAACGCGACACCTATTGCCGCCTATTGCCGCCCTCTTTCTCTTTCCTTTTTGTTTGTTGTTAATTAGGTATGTTTTAATCCCTTTTATTTTAATTAGTTTTGTTTAATTAGTTTAATTGACCCTAGGATAGTAGCCATTTGTGTATGTTATTGTTGTCGAATCAACAATGTTGATGTTGTTAGAATTGTTGGATTATATGATGTTAGAATGTTTGATGATGAAGGTAAAATGTTGTAATTTAAATGTTGTTGTTGTTGATGAGGTGGATGTTAGAATGTTGTAGTTTAATTGTTGTTGTTGAATCAACAATGTTGATGTTGGTCGAATGTTGGAATTAGGTAAATAAAATATAAAATGTTAGAGTTGTTGGATTATATGATCAAAAAATTAGTATTAGTTTGATTTAGTTGAGTTAGTGGGGAAATGAAATGCTTAGCATTGTATGTAAATAAAGATTCATTTTATTTCTAAATGTTTGAGTTAGTAAATAAAGATTCATTTGAGTTAGTAATTAAAATTTTGTTGATGATGATGTTAGAATGTTTGAGTTAGTGAAAATGCTAGATTTTTTAAGCTTAAATAGTGAATTATACTTAACTTATTGTTTTTAAATTCTAAATGTTTGAGTTAGAAATGTAAAACTAGTGAATTAAACTTAGCTTTGTAAATAAAGATGATAATTGGGTATAAATGTTTGTCTGTTGTTATTATTGGGAATCTTTGTAAGTTGTTGAATATATTGAAATGGATGTTGGTAGTAATGTTAAGTTGTTAATCTAGTACCCCCTTCAAAATTTACTTACTAGGAGTAATTTTTGAATAGTCCCCGTTTTGGGACTGTCTTTGTACGTTTCAAGTCACTTAGGTAGTAAACATGTAGTTGTGATTTGTTAATGACGAAAGATTTCGGTGACAATTCATGCGACTTGGTGGGAGAACCTTAAGATTAGAGAACAAACCGATCCCGACTTTGTCAAACATTCAAAAATAAATAAGGCAAATAGAATGTCGGGTAGTAAAATGGGAAGCATTGGGCACCCACACTCTAGGCCGGAAGAGTTGCTCCGATGCTTTTAAGGAATTGGTAAGTATAATATATATTACTTTCACTAATAAATTGGTTAATATAAATGATTGGCGAATATACTTATCACTTTAATATTTATTTTTCAGGGTCAAGAGGCCACTCCGTACAAGTTGTTTGTGCGTACAAAGAAAACCAAGAATGGGGAGTGGGTTAATCCTCGAGCTGTTGAGACAGACGTAAGTTTTTGTAAACAATTTAATGTTTATTTTTCTTAGAAATAACAGTAATATTTATTGTATTTAATTTTTCATTATATCATTTYTAACGGTTTTGTTTGTATTTTCAGACTGCTTACAACGAGGAGATGAGTCAACCATTGCCACCTRGCCAGACTCCAGAYGAGATTCGGGCGTACTACAAGGCTGCTAAGGGCTTCGAYAAGAAGTCTAGGCTATTTGGGACCGGAGACAAGGGGGCCGAAGTGTGGTATGATCCTCCTTGTAACAAAGGTGAACGTCGATCTTTCTCTTACGCTCCTATCATGATTTCTGAAATAGCCACCCAATTAAGCAAGGAGCAAGCCGCCCGACTAGCTCTTGAGGAATCATTTCGCCAGACTCAAGAAGAGGTAGCAGCCATGCGAAAGGCTTGGGCTGAGATGCAGGCTTCTCAACCCCCTAACACCCGTTCATGTTACCCTCCCCCACATCCTAGAGACGACTTTGCGGACGACGGCCATGAGTTTGGTACCGTTCAGTAGTGTCGTCTATGTTAGTATTTAGAAAACATTGGTTATTTGTATTTAATTAGTAAGACATTGTACATATTTGACAAACTTTCTATGTAAACAAATTTCTTTTTCCAATCGCGTTCAGTTTTCTTTTTTTTTTTTGGTTGGCTACTCTTGATTCCCGCTTGACGGTCGACATGAAAATTGATTCCCACTTGGCGGTCGACGATTGTATGGCAAATTGCAGGTCATGGTTGTGTTTGTTGGACGGATTAGAAACAATGCACTGCATTGTGGCTGGCTGGAAGCTGCTATTTGTGAAACAGCTATTTTAATTCCTGATGGAAATTCCGTCAGGAAAGTCAACATTTCTTTGACTTTCCTAACAAAAATTCCGTCAGGATTCGCATTTTCAAATTTTCTACGACGCTAGTTTATGTGCCACGTGTCAGGAAAACCTGACGGAAAAACCGTAAGTACTTTCAATTACTGACGTAAATTCCATCAGTAATGCGTTTTTAGTGACGAATTAAAGTGGCGCACTTTACTGACGGAAATCCCGTCAGTAAAGCCGATTACTGACGGAAAATGGCCGTTCCTGACGGATTTTTTCCGTCAGTTTCCCGTGTTTTTTTTGTAGTGATAAACAATATATTAAAATACGACTAATTATTATATCTAGCTAAGACGACTAATTATTATAAATTAGTAAATTAAAATGAGCTATTAAATTAACTAAGCAAGCAAAATTGAGTCGAAATACGGTATAAATGCGGGATAAAATGCGACTAAAATGCTACTTATCATGCGGTGTCGGATTTTTCGGATGAAGTTATAGACGATGTCCATACATCGGAAAAAATGAGATCGAATGGGGTGTTGGATTGAAGAGTCGAAGTGGCAAAGGGAAGCTTGCGACTTTCATTTATATGATGACAAGAAATGCATTGTTCAAAAACAAGAATGCGTAAATTAAATCTAGAATAAAAAAAGCCATTGAATTTTATTGGAGGGATGGTCAAGTCGATGATGCCAAGAACAATGACTAGGAGCAAGAGCTAAGTGTGCGTGAGGCACAGTGGGCGACCAAATATACATGCCATCAACTAGTCGACCTTGAAAAAGAACCGCTCTCGTCTGAACATCATTAATAGAAAACGATTTGGGTAAGAAAGTAGCGGAAGCATTATTATCGTGACAGAACTGAGTAACGGAAAAAATTCTACGAGAAATAGTCGAAACAACAAGGACATGTGAGAAGTGAGCGATAAGGGTAAAAAAGTGAGAAAGAGACAGTCTGGGTGATTGGAAGCGAAGATCCATCACCAATGACGAGGCTATTGACTATTGAGCCCTTCATAGGGAGTATGAAGGGAGAAGGTATGGAGGTCGTCAGTTATATGGTGAGAGGCACCGCTATCGATCACCCACGAGTTCGGAGGTTGGGTGGTCAAATAGGCAGCAGTGTTGGCTTCCGGGCGAGGGCCTCGAGGCTGCCTTGTTGGGAAAACAACGTTCGGGTATCGGGTTTGGAAGAGATGACAATCATAATGGACATGATTAATATGATCACAATAATGACAACGACCATTATATGGGTTGGCATACGGGGTGGACTGATTGGGTGATGCGGGTTGGTTATTAAAGATGGGGTTTGGTTTGGAAAATGAAGAGCGATTAGTGGCGAAGGTGAAAGGAGAGGACAGATCTGTAACACCCCCTTCTTGCCCAGCCAAGGTAATCGGGAGATGTCACCGTTTCGGTTTCCCGAGACAGTGAATTAGAACTACAATTAAGTAACATTTTATATGAATGACATGTTTAATGAATTACATAAGTAAATAAAAACAATAAATGAATTAATACAAGTCGAGAATACTACGACCTTGCTAATGAAACCTACATCTACTATATCATGGATACTCGACCCAACTCCAAAGTTCATAGCTTGGCCCGTGTCCCGCTCGATACTAAATCCAAACCTGCACTCAAACTACTCCCCATATGATCGGAAATATCATATGTTTCATCACAGGTCACGCCAATTAAAGCAGGCGACAATTACGCACACCAACACACGTCAGTTTCGATAATACAAATACTCATGACAAGACATGTAAACAAGAATATGATATGCGATGATGAAACACATAAGGCACAATCTCCATCTTCATATATATCCTGGTGAAGGCATCGTAGCACCGCTCACCAAACAGCTGGACCGCAGCCCGTAAAACAGGTACTCGGGACGCGCTCGTGGTACCGATCCCGGACGCTAACCGGATCCCTGCCAGGCACCGTGACACCACACGAGCCCGTCCATACTCAAGTCATAAACGTGCACGTCTCTCTTGGAGTGAAAAACTCCAAGAGGCGACCCAAGTGTATGGCGGTCTCCCAAACCGCTCTTACGTCTCCTCAACAACCGTATACACATGTACCAACAATTACCCATCCTTATGTTATAATGTATTCCCACCAACAATATGAGACTAACAACAATTTTCGTCTTTCATTTTATAATGCAAATCCAATATTATTATGAGATCATACTAGTTACCGATTATCATGCTAAGATAAAATCATTACAACAAGATGAAGCCAACAACAAGATGAAGCCAACAACAATCATGTAAGACTAACAACAAGAATGACATATGTAAACTTATGAGTAAGCATCCATATCACCAAAATCGAGTTGGAAAATCCTACCTTTTACAATCCTCCAATTAGCACAAGCAATCACACTAATCCTCCTCTAACAAGCCACATCCTACAATTAATTAATTATTATCACAAACATGTCCTACAACAATAATAATACTAGTAATCCCTTAATTAAACCATATAATAATCCGTCAGACATACCTCAAACTCTACTTTTTTATTTTACTTTTTTTTTTTACAAACTTATTAATTAGTTTTAGTTTCAAAGTGGGTCAAGTCTCACCCAAAGTCTTAAGTTGAATCTTATCTCAAGACTACCGAGCGACATTATTTCACAAGTCAAAACTACCTATACGCGCCATGGTGTTATACATTCATAAGTGCTGAATATATGTAAGTAATGCTTTAATCATATTAAATGGTAGGATTCCTGTGAATGAGAGGGAGTAAAATGGTATTGGCTGCGTTTGCATCTAGCAAAATCAAATACAACAGTACAACCTCGATATCATAATTTTTTGGTTGTACGGAGTACTTTGTTAATTTGTACTCCATCGACTGGTGTTTTGAGATGTTATTACCGAGTTGCTAATACGTAAAAGCAATCACATGATAAGAAAAATTCTTAGGTCCTCCAAAAGGACCACTAATGTATCATTTCTAACTAATAAGAAGCCTTCATACCCATTTAAAAGCTATAAATATAAAGGTAAATATAAGGAAAATATTAGCATAAAGGCTTCTTATTGGTTAGGGAGGACACATTAATGGTCATCCTGGAGGACCAAAGAATTTTTCGACATGACAAATAATACTTTGCCTAATTCATAAAAGGACTTGAGCTATATTATGGCTCTGATACCATGTAACAGCAAGAGTTGTTCAAAAGTAGCAACGTAAACATTTCTTTCGTTATGTTCAACCACCGAGCCAAAGGTTCTTATCCCATGGAGATTTTACAAAAAATGAACTTGTATAGCGTAAAAAAGTAAAAAGGTACGCTGTACAAATCTCATAATCGTCATTTTCTTGCTCGAAAAGTTAGAGAAGAAAGATTATTTCTTACAAAGATGCCGAAAAAAGCATTATGTAAAGATCATCAAAATGTACATCTATAAATCTATTTAGCATAAAAATGAGAAGGGAATACTCAGAGAACTTGGAATTCCAAGCACAAAAGAGAGCAATCATGTCCCACAGTTGCTGTTAATATCAAAATGAACATTTAGGCTTTGAAAATGGGCCCAAGGTGTTGATCATTAAAACAAAATTACCAAGCTGTGGCACCGTCGTACAAGTTTTCACTCTCCGAATCTTCTATACTAGATGAACAAAAGGTTTTACTGAAAATAGCTGAGAGTGAAAGCAATGTCCTTCAAACTAACTGGATTGAGGGATGGAAGTCCCTTCATGTGTGAAATTCCTATAGACATGACCAATGAGATCTCTTGTGGTCAAGGTTACGAGTCATGATATTATATCAGATGAGCTGGACTTGACAAATAACACATAACGTCAACAGAGAAGCTTAGACTTACAGTCGCAGCAACGAATATATCCTTCATGTCAACGAAGGCCAATAGGCGAAGCGCAAAAATGGTCTTTCAGATAATGTAATTGTGTGTATCTACAAATTGTCTTGAACATAAGTCAAACGGCTGCACAGACAGCCCCTGAAACCATGGAAACACCAGTGAGACCATTATTTTATTTAAATTAAACTTTGCATTCTTCATGTAAACCAATTAATTTGATTCCGGAAACATTGTAATGGAGAATATTTCCAAGTTGTAAGACTTAAGTTCCTTGGCCTGTTTCCTACTCAGCTTACTTAGTTGGTAAAGTCATTAATTGATGGTACATTACTAAATAACCTGGTTTGGGTACCCGTCAGTCAGAATTGCAAGTGTGATTGATTACACACTGAAAAAAGAAAAAAGAAAATAGGTACAGAAAACAAATTTTGGTTCGGCCATCCATGAACAAACATCCATAGAAGTTAGCTATCAACACTCAATAATTGCATCTAAGAAGTTAGGAAACTAGGAATAGACATAACCCTATTCGACAAGTCATACCTGATGACCAGGAAGAAGAACAGCAAAGCTTTGTTTCATCGATGTGCTTTACATCAAGTCCAATAAACCAGGATCCGGCACTGATATCATCATGAGCATAGGTACGAAGAATAGATCTGCAATGCGAATTAAACATTAAGCCCCCTGTTTAATTTTAGGTATGTTAACTAGGCGATTGATAAAAGAAAAAAAAAAAGACAAGGATGGTGAGGAGCACTAGTTTAGTAACCTGTTTATGGATATAAACTGAGCTAATGCTTGTGATATGACAAATATCTCGCCAGAAGCATGCCGGAAATACCTGTCATAGTTAACTTCAAGCAAATTAAACCTCACATAAGAGCACTCTAGATACTGGAGACAAAGAACACTGCTTAAAGCCAACCCAGAACACTGTTCAAATTCTTTCTCCATTTCACACAATTATTACAGCCCTTTTGACTTCTTTCGAGGAAAACGTCAAATGGGGTTGATTGAGTGATATCGAGGGGGTATTAGATTATCAGCAGAAAAAAAAGACGAAAAAAACCTAAATCATTAGTGGCTTTTAGCAATTAACAGCACAAACTACCAACAGGGATAAACTAAACGTAATTCCTACACACAATACTTACACGAGTTTATCTTTTTATCCCAGTTCATGGTTCCACATGGTGACACGGCCAAACCACCACAATGGCACAACATGTATCATGGCATATTTGCAAAAAAAGGAACAAAGAAAAAGGGTATAAAGAGAATCTCATACTATGCTCCCATAGTTCATTAGCCATCACCAAATAAAACCTAAATCATCATCTCCCTCTACATTGATGTCATCTTATCCAAGCTTTTGCCATCAACATACTTACATCATTCCCAAGAACTAAGACGACACAATTTTAGTGAGAACATTTCCAGTCTGCCCCTCTTTTAACAGATTTGGACACGAACCTCGGGGATAAAAATGAAATGATATATAGCCACCCTTTATAAAGATATGCTAAGCAAAATCACAGTTGCCTATGTTTCAATCAATATCTCTTGAAAGGTATATGCTAATGATAAAATCCTTTGAATTGATAAAATTTATACTTATCTAATCTAATCAAAATTGACCCTATACTCTAGAGAAACCTTCAAAATTGAAAGATTACAGCAATAATTATGTCCTCCAAAAGTCGTATTGCATTGTGAAATGTAGCTTAGTATCAGGCAGTAAAAAGAAAAAAAATGACAGCAAATATAGCCTTCAAAGAGTCGCAACTGGAGACAATTGCTTTAAATATATACAATAAGCAGCGTGAGAAATAGCAATACACAGCACTGAGCACAAAATCATCATAAACCTACAAAGATGTACTAATGTGAAAGGGTCCAAGTATTACTCACGATTTAGAATCACCGAACTTCCACCAATCTGGTTCATACCATTTGTGACCCCTAGAAAATTCATCAAAATAAAATGTCTGTAAGAAATGTACACAAGATTAACTTTGACATGATTTATAGTTGGTGCAGCACTCACGCCTCAGAGAAAACTTCCCCTGACTTCATGCATCCAATATAAACTCGAGGCTTGTCCAAATTAGCAGAAAGAATAGCTAAAAGACCATCTGCACAGCAAACAATGCAACTCATGAATCAGTCACTGAAAAGGAGGTTAATCAATTAATCTGGAGCAAAATGCAGGTCAAGGATCCCAAGTAACTAAACAAACCTATTTTAACATGGACATCATCATTGACCTTGATGTAGAACTCTGCTTCCCATGTGTCTGCAGCATGGGCAAAAAACAGCTTTGTCTTTTTAGGATTCTCCTCATCTGCCTCCACAAGTTCATCCTAATGATGAAAAATGCACAAGAAATAGTGATTGTCATCGACTAAAGTAAAATAAAATAAAATAAAATAAAATAACACCCAAATAAAAGATGGATTCAAGGAGGCATATGGAAAGGTTTAGGAGTAACAACAAATCCCGACACTCTAAAGGGAAGTTCCCTGATTTCAATCACCATATGCAAGAGATTTAAATTAAATAAAGAATTTGATGAATTTTAAACATACAAGAATCATGAAATCACTGGTCTGACTGCTTTCAACATTAATCTCTCTGTCCAAACTGTCCCCCCGATTAGCACTGCGAGATGCATGAACTTCAGTCCAAATATAAGGAAAAAGGAGTGAAACATAGAGACATTGAGAGAAGAAAAGTAACAAAATAATTTAGACTTTAGCATATCAATTTAGTTAATTAACAGACCTTCTTCCTATAACAAATCTTGCAACGATGCCCTTCTCATCTTCCATGTTCTTTAAAGGTGCCCCTGCACAGAAAAAGTCTATCAAGTTCCAAGAGAGACTAATTGTACAATGACAATGGTGGATTTCCATCTAAAACTATCAAAAAATATGCATGATAATTCAAGAACTAAACCTATCTTAGAGAATAGAACTACAAGCAAAGTAATCCCTCACCAGTTGGCATCCATGCCTTACGAATTGCATCTCGATTCTTCCTCCGACCAAACTGTGTCCCTACTCCTATAACAGCTACCAGCTTCTTCTTTTTATTAGTACCTTCACCCCCAGCTGAATATTTTGAAATAAAGCCAGCCTTTTTAGCAGCAGCGAGCTCCATTTCAAGGGCTGACAGTTGCTTTTGCTGTTCCCTATAAACCATTAAACATCAATAGCTCAAAGAGTCAAAGGTATTTACCAAAGGAAAGTTCTCAAGCATGCGTTTTTTTAAAAGAAGTACATAGCAACCTACCGGCAAGCTATAACTTTCAATGTGTCATCAACAGATATAGCCGTCTGCCCCTGAAAAAGAATATTAGCCGTTAATTCTCTTGCATAAATCTTCACTTTTTCAAAATATATTTTCATAAGAATCAAAAGTACACTACACACAACACCACTTGCAAGGGCGAAGCCAGAATTAGATAGTACCAAGGACCGGTTTTTACATAGCTAGTTATATAGAGTCATTGCTCTAAGGTCTAAAAACGCACACCATTTATTATAGCATCATCGATATTTATTAGAATATTTTTATTATCATATTTAGACAACTATATGAGGCATACAATACGTAATTTAAGGGATTACTTTTTTTTCCTTAAAAATTTATCTGTGTTTTATAAAAATCTTTTATCAAGTCTTGTGTTTGATGAAAAAATAACACGTCAAAAACTGTTATGGTCTCTTGTAGGACAATATTACGGTAAGTTAGGGTAACACCATATTATAAAAGAACCTAAAAGGTCTGTAAAATCGTATACTGATGGTCTCAGAAAAAAGATTTAAAAATTATTCACTAAATAAAAAGGAATGCTAGCTCCCATGAGGCCATGATTAATGGACTGTTTTTTTTGGTATTAGAAGAGGGGGTGAAACTCAATGCTATCGACGGTAACGGTAGCATATTAAAGTTTATGGCACATTCTTGAGTATGTAAAACCGCTTTGTATTCTTTTACTCTAAAACACTTATTTAGTTCTTATTTTAAATAACTATCGTGGTTATGGAAGGCGTAAATATGCCTCTTGCGAAGGAGTTAACAATAATTAAGTGTAAAATCATTTTACATGAGACTTAATAGTAGCTAAAAGTTTCGCCATCGACATTAAAATGGCTGCCATCATAATCGAGAACCAAAGAGTAATGAGTCTTTGGCTCCATTGGAAATAGAATGGTACTAAAATTATACAGCGAGTCACTTAAATTTATGTTCAAGTAATCCCACAAAAAAATTAACGGGAAGAAACCCAAGCAAAATATGGAATTATAAGATTGACATAATCAATTAGTAGGAAAACAACATCGAACATGCGACCCTCTTTATCTACACCAGTGAACATTTATGAAATGTGCCACTATGACAAATACACCCCCACTGTCTATTCATCGCTTTATATTTATATAAACCCGGGCCTAGGCCCAATTTGGCCTACCCGTGGCTACGTCATTGATCACCTGGCCAAATTAGGGTCGCAAAAGGGTCAAAAATATATACAATCCAAAGCATATAAAATGCTAAACAAACCTTACCGCTAAAGTATGTAAAATGCTAAACAACCCTCAGCACTAAAGTACCAATTTATGGCATTCTTTTGCTACACTATTATCAGTACAGTTTACTAGCTTCTGTAATTCTGCAGATAATAATTTAGCATGAATTGCCCTTGTTCGAAATCTAAACACTAAAACACTATGATTCATCGTTTACTACTTACCAAGCACCTCAAATCCTTTAGTCCGTGATTGAAGTCCGAAAACTAAAACAGTCCTAACAGAAATATTAAATATCCATCATAGCATATTACTCCATACAAGAGAGCGTTTGTTCATGCTTAACTCATCATCCAATCCACCATAAGTCGCAACCTTCTTGAAGAACATGTCAACCTGATCCTACCTTAGCTGCATTCCAGGATACACTTGGTCTTTTCCTTATGCGTAACTCATGATATTCACAGACATCAGCAAATTTATCATCAAAGCGCGCTGCTCTAGACTACATTGTCCTAGTATCAATTTTAGCACTTTGCTTTACAATAAATATACTAGGTCAACACATAAACCTGGCATTGCATATTAAAATTTCTGATCGTATCTTCCTTTATTCCACTGAATCAAATCTCCTACAACCCAAAGTCTACATCGTAATTTACTCTAAATCAAGGAATTTAGGATACTATTAAATCGTATGCCGCGACATTCAACATCTATCACCACCACAAGCAAATGCTCGAAATCGAATAAAATACAATAGTCAGAAAATCAATCAAAAGGCATTAAAACACACTGAGTACAAGAAATAAAGATTTAAAAAAATTAACGAATCATTACACATTTGCAAACAAAATTTGGACAGAGTTGCATTATACCTGACCGATCCTCTTATCAAGCTCTTTAAGCAAATAAACTCTACTCTCCGCATCCTGCCATAACCTAATTCCTCGAAACAAAACAAATCCACAACAATATTGCATAATTCACATTATTTAGCTCAAACGCAAATCAGAAATCAAATTGATCTAAAAAGATGCGAAATCAATTCCTCAAAAACATAATCCACAACTATAGTGCATCAGCTCAATTGCAGATCATACACCAAAGTTCAATCTAGAACGCAAATAATTAATTTCTCAAAAATCAGAAGTCACGACAGCAATGCATTATCCAGCTCAATTGCGAATCATACATGATAGTATGATAAATCAAAATAAAATCCAAAAAATGCAATAAATTAACTCCTGAAAAACAAAATTCACAACGATATTGCATTATTCAGCTCAAATGCAAATCATACATCAAAATTAAGTCTAAACAACGCGAAAAATTAATTCCTCAGAAACCAAAGTCCATAACAATAGTGTATTATTCAGCTCGATTACAAATAATACATAAAAAACTAAATCTAAAAAATACGATAAACTAATCCCTCCAACATAAATCGACAACAATAATATAATACTATTCAGCTCAATTGCAAATCATAAATCATAATAAAATCCAAAAAAAAATATGAAACCAATTCCTCAAAAACAAAATCCACAATAATAATGCAGTATTCAACTCAATTGCAAATCATACATTAAAGTTAAATTAAATTACCGGCCGGCGACGTAAATGGAAGCCATTGTAGCGAGCATAGCAAGCATTAGAACGGAAATCCGAGATCTAACCAGCGGAGTTCCTCCGAGCCGGTGAGTCGGTAACCGGCTCGGCATTGCTGTGAGATTATTGAATTCGTCAAATTAGGGTCCTTCAATTGAAGAATAATTGAAATTTGATGTGTAATTTGGGGATTGAGATGGAATTGAAGGGTAGAAGAGTAGAGTTAGTAGATCAGTGAAGGCGTTTTTTCTGTATCGGAAAACAGTCGTAGGACTCTATTATTGCGGTGTTGTTATTTTGTGTTGATTTTATTATTACGTTTGAAATCAGAGGGGATCTTTGCGTTTTTTTAAGTTTTGTGCAACTACTTTAAACTAACGGTTGGTGACTTGGAGTATTGTTAGACTTTGAGAGGTTTCTTGATTTTGAAGATAGTGATGGGAGGATGTTTTTCTTGGTAGATTTGGACTAACCGATCGTTTTGTTTTCGAGGACTACAGGGAGTAATAACGATTGACTCATTGACATGTTATTATTACGGGTACTATTTTAGTAATATGTGTCTTAGCGAGTTTAAATCATAAGATATAAAGTTCTATGTAAGGGTGTTAACGAGCCTAGCCCGAGCCCGGCGCTGTTCGACTTGTGTTCAAGAACTAAAATTCGAGCTCGAGCCCATTTCGAGCTTACCCGAGTTTGAAAAAAATGTGCTCGTTATCAAGCTTGCAAGCTTTAGCACGAGCTCGAGCTAAACTCGAATCGAGCCTATATATAATTGTTGATTTATTTTAATTTTATTTTTCCGATATTTTCAATAACAAGGCTCGAAGGTTATGTGTAGAAATATTTGACAAATCAGTGAGACATTTGATATGTGTGACACAAAGATATAATCATGATAAAATGTTTTTATAAATATGAGCAATATCTTATCTAATCAGACAAGTTCGAGCCGCTCGCGAGCTTTTCGAGCCGAGCCAGCGTTTGCTCGGCTTGACTCGTTAAGTTCTCGAGCCAAGCTTGCACTAGCCGAGCTTTAATCGAACCGATCTCGAATTGCTCGCGAGCTGTTTCGTCTCATTATCACCCATAATTCTACGACTTCTATCGCTTGTTGTCGTTGTTAGAAGAGAATATATGGATGTAGTCGTGTAGTGGCAAAATTGAAGGAGATAAGGTAAGAATTAGGCGTGGTAAGACGTATAATACCAAGTTCTTTTAGAGAGAAGTAAGGTGTTTTTTGACACTTCTAAAACAGTTCATGTAACAAACTCATATTTTATCTAGTTAGACTTTGAGTTACCATAATAAGACGCAGAATAAAACCAATACAAATACAGTGAAAAAGGTACTAAAGTAAGCAATATAATCCAAGAAGCCTGGAGTAAGATGAACTCCCTTTCTGCTCCAGTTATCTATTACAAAATCTGCTAATAATCTGAGTAGATATCCAGATGATAAAACCCACATTTAAAAACCCACAAAAGCACATGACGAATACCAAACACTACAAGAATTCCAGTCTCGGGCGACTAAAATAGACGACCGATTTTAGTTGCTAAAAGTAAATTGGCGACCGAAAGCAGTCGCCCTGCATTAGTCRCAAGGCCTAGTCGCCTAAATTACTCGGGCGACCGATTATGGTCGCCAAATTGGTGACTACCACATAAACATCGTCGCCAAATTAGCGACTACCATCCATCGCCATTTTGGCGACTGCCACGTCATTCGTCGCCAATTTTTTGACATTAAAAAAATAAAAGGGTTTTTCTCTCTTGTGCCCCTGAAGTTTTCACGTTTCTAAGTTGTACCCTTGCATTTGACAGAATACTAATTGTACCCCTAAGTTTCATTAGTTGTTCCCAAACGTGACCTAAACACTCTAAACCGTCAACTTTTTCCGTTAAGTGCTAACATGGCTTTGACTTTTAATTTATTTATTTTCATTTACACTTTCCTCCTATTTTTCATTATTTACCCTCTATTTCTTCAACCTTCATTTATTCTATTCATTACTTCATTCTTCAACATTCACTTATTTCATTCATTACCCATTTTTCACCTTYCTTTTATTTCATTAATTTCATGGTTTTACTATTACATATATTAATGACCACAATTACTACACCAAAGATGAAAAACAAGCATTATACATGGGGATAAATTTCATGAAGGTAGCTAATTCTTTAAATTTCATCTAACCTCAAATTTAATTAGTTCTTCATTGTTCATCTTCAACCCCAAACATTCTTCAACTTCATAGGCATTACTTATTCCCAAAGCTTTGGTCTTAATAATATGTTCATCACCTAACCACATTCCTTCCACATAAATTGCAGTCTTAGTTTCGAAATTCAAGGCCTTGAATGAGATGGTTCCTCCTCCAATTGCTAGATGAAGGATACATTTAAGAATAAAAAGAGGATGAAAAATGGYGAGGAAAAATTGAGGGAAATTAATCAAATAAAAGAAGAGTGAAGAATGGAGTAATGAATGAAATAAATGRAGGTTGAAAAATGGAAAGAAAACAATGAAAAAAATGGGGGAAAGTGTAAATGAAAAAAAATTAAAGAAAAATTAAAGTCATGTTAGCATTTAACGGCAAAAGTTGACGATTTAAGATATTTAGGTCGCGTTTGGGAACAACTAATGAAACTTAGGGGTACAATTGATATTCTGTCAAATGCAGGGGTACAACTTAGAAAAGTGAAAACTTCAGGAGTATAAGAGAGAAAAACACAAAATAAAAAGTACAAATGTACATCTTGCATAGGAAGAAAGAGGCTTCCTAGCCACAGAGGCTTCCTAGCCACTTAACACAACCAAAAAGCGACTCTTTCCTAATAAGATTCCTACAATAAATCTACATCAATAAATTTACATTAAAAATTTGCTCATTAATCAAAGYTATTTACATCAATAAATTTACAATACAAATTTGCTCATCAATCAAATTTACATTACATATTGGCCAAAAAAGCTATTACAAAGATCTGTCTTCTCTACTTCTCTTTTCCTTTTCGTCTTGAAATTTTTGTGGGCTTGGGTATGGTAAAGTAAGAAATTATTTTATCAATCTCCTATATACTAAAAGAATAACACAACTCTAAATTTTTCCGTCCAAGTTTCCCGCCTATATATTCACTTTCTAATAAATGGACCCTACTATCAATAATTGATCTAACTTTAATCCTCTTTTTATTTACATACCATATATAAAAAAATTATTTCCTTGAAAATCTGTTTTTACTAATAAATGATTATAAATATTAAATTCCAAACTAAATTGCTAATTAACATCAACTTGATTCTAATAATCATAGATTTTAT
>VHZZ01005935.1:7832-19112 GCA_009801015.1 Silene noctiflora
ACATTCTAACATAAACGGCATATAAAATGACATATCAATGCACAAAACCGTCTCAAAAGTAGCTAAGGGAAGGCATAAAAGTGTATATAAATACGTCTCATCAGAGGCGGTGTCAAACTAGGAAGCACCGAAGAATGTTGCTGAGATTCGGAGTTTCTTGGGTTTGGCTGGGTACTACAGGAGGTTCGTGAAAAACGTTTCTAAGATTGCTAGGTCGATGATAGCTTTGATGAGGAAGGAGGCCAGATATCGATGGGATGAGAGTTGTGAAACGGCGTTCCAAACCTTAAAGGAATGTTTGCCTACAGCTCCTGTCCTAGCTTTGCCAGAAGGGAGTGAAAACTTCGAAGTTTATACCGATGCTTCAAAGAATGGTTTGGGTTGTGTCTTGATGCAAAACGGGAAGGTCATTACCTATGCTTCAAGGCAACTGAATCCGTATGAGTAGAATTATCCTACCCATGATCTAGAGTCGGGTGCGGTTGTATTTCCTCTAAATATTTGGAGGGCCTACCTTAATGGGGCGACCTTTAAGGTATTTTATGATCATAAGAGCCTAAAATACATACACTCTCAGAAGGAGCTGAATATGCGTCAGAGACGGTGGATGGAGCTGATTGGAGACTATGATATAGAGATTGTTTGTTACGATGGGAAGGCCAATGTTATTGCTGATGCCTTGAGTAAGAAGAGTATACATTCTTTGTGCACAACCATGTCCTTGATGAAATTGAAAGATGAGATGACCAAGATGGGGATACATATGATTCGCAAGGGAGATGATATTGGAGATTTGACTATCAAGCCTCAGTTGTATGATGATATTAAGGGGAAACAAGAGCTTGATCCCAAGATTTAGGAGTGGAAAACAAGGGTGGAAGCAGGTACTTTTTCGAGATTCTCGATCTATGCAAATGGGAGTCTCCGTTTTGATGGAAGGTGGTGTGTACCCAATGATTCAAAGTTGAAGAAAATGATTATGACGGAGGCCTATTGCACTCCGTTCTCAGTACATCCGGGTGGTGATAAGCTTTATAAGGACGTGAAGAAGGCGTTCTGGTGACCTTGAATGAAGAAAGAGGTAG
Organism: Silene noctiflora; assembly: GCA_009801015.1. Classification (NCBI taxonomy): domain Eukaryota; kingdom Viridiplantae; phylum Streptophyta; class Magnoliopsida; order Caryophyllales; family Caryophyllaceae; genus Silene; species Silene noctiflora. Next base: position 8,918 of record VHZZ01005935.1, read on the forward strand.
CTGAGTTTGTAGCTAGGTGTTTGACTTGTCAAAAGGTTCAAGAGTGAGAAACAGAGACCTCAAGGTAAGATCCAATCTCTTGAGGTTCCCAATTAAAATGGGAGTCAATTTCTATGGATTTTATCGTGGGGTTGCCAAGGAATCAGCAGGGGAATAATATGATTTAGGTAATTGTTGACCGTCTGACGAAGTCAGCTCATTTCATTCCAATAAAAGACACTTGGAGTAAAATTCAGCTGGCTAATGGGTACAGAAAGCATGTGATATGACTAAACGGTTTACCAAAAGACATAATGTAGGATAGAGATGCAAGGTTCATATCTCGGTTTTGCAAGAATTACAAGAGTTGATGGGGACTACCGTAAAGATGAGCACGACATTATATCCTGCGACTGATGGTCAAACTGAAAGAACCATCAAGACCTTGGAAGACATGTTGCGAGCTTGTGTGATGGAGATTGGTGGGAGTTGGAAAGACCGACTTGATCTGATTGAGTTCTCTTATAATAAAAGTTATCACACAAGTATTAGGATGGCACCGTTTGAGACATTGTACGGGAGGAAGTGCCGAAGTCAATTTTGCTGGGATGATAGTTCTGAGACTGTGGTTTTAGGACCACAAATGATACTGAATATGATTGAGTAGGTCTAGTTAATTCGACAAAAGATGAAGGCGGCTTAGGATCGGCAAAAGAGCTATGCAGATTTGTATCACATGAACATTGAGTTTGATTTAGGTGACAAAGTTCTCTTGAAAGTGTCACCCATGCATGGCGTGATGAGGTTCGACAAGCGAGGGAAGTTGATCCAGAAGTTTATAGGCCCGAATGAGATTTTGGATCGAATCGGCGAGGTTGCTTATCGGCTAGCTTTACCACCGGCCCTTGATCAGGTTCTTAAATGTATTTCATGTCTCACAACTTCGGAAGTATATTAGTGATCCATCTCATGTGCTTGAGGTGGAGACCATTGAGCTCGATGAGGCACTCACTTATGTGGAAGTGCCAAAGGAGATCTTAGACCGCAAGGTGCGTAAGACGAGGAACGGTGAAACCGTCTTATTTATGGTATTGTGGTCCAATCACAATGTGGAAGAAGCGGCATGGGAACTGGAAGAGGTAATGAGGGAGCTCTATCCACATATCTTTGATCAGGTATGTTTTGTTACGGGGTCGTAACCTTTGTCTTTTAAGAGGGGTTGGAGATGATTGCATGTGTTTTTGGGTAGTTTTGAGGCCAGTTTCTCCATGTTTGTGTTGGGTGGTGCGTATAGTTTGGTGTGTTTCGGGTTTTGTTAGTAGTTTCCGAGTTGTTGGGTCAATAGTTGGTTTATGTATGTTATAGGTATTGGTGTGAACTTTGGGGACGTAGTTCGCTTTTAAGGAGAGAAGTCTCTAATACCTTGGTTTCTGAGTAAAAGAACTCAGTCGAGTAGGTTGTACTCGACCGAGTAGGGTGTCGGGTTTTTTCTGGCAGGCTACTGCATGTAAGCCCTCGGCCAAGTATGAGAGATACTCAGTCGAGTAGGGCGTACTCAGTCGAGTATGTCAGGTACTAGACCGAGTATCCGGTCTAACGAGTCATTTTTCTGCGGTTTGATTAGAGTGATACGGGATTATATATATATATATATATATATATATATATATATATATATTCCGTCAAAACATTTCATAAACAATTTTTCTAACCTAAACACTTCTTAAATCTCCCCCCAATCACTTTAATCATCTTTGAAAGCGGGATCTAGTCCTTGTTGTCTTTTTTCCTTTCGTGCGTCGGTATTTTGGTAAGTTTGCTTCCGCTAGATTGTAATTGTTATGATATTTGAAACACTAGGTTTGGTTAAATTAGGGGTTTGATTAAGTTAGTTGTGAATGATTGTGATATATTTATGATTTTGTGTATGATTGTACTATGATGTGTGGAGCATGAGTATCATAGTTGGTTGTTTGGATTGTGGAGCCATTGTCGGGAGATGGTCTTCACCCCCTTGTTCGCCCCTTGTGGCTCCTAACAGAAGGGTGGTGCGCACATTAATTACCTTGGTACACTCGTTGCGATGAGTAGGGCTGAGGTGGCAAGGCACTGCGTTATTCCACTGGTGGTGTGGGTACCTGTTGCGATGAGTAACCTGACAGGTCTGACTAAGTTCAGACGGTTGTGTTGAGTACTGATCGGTGGATGGCGATTGACTGTATTATTGTTATGTTTTCATAGCTTGTGTAATGATCAGTTGGTTGACCCCTATTTTGGGTTATGAACCTGCGGTGATCCATTGGGGAATAATGAGCAAATTTCTAGCAGGTTTATTGGTTGAGCTTGTACGGGACGGACGGGCGAGCCACGAGTCTAGCTAGTTTCTGCTGCCACTTAGTAATAGCGCACTTTTGTCAAAGATTGTATTGTTGGTTTGGTTTTTGGATTTCAGAGGTTCTTTTGTAATTAATGAGACCATTTTATGTTATGCTAAGTTTCTTCATTGTCTATTTGATGCGTACTTCCTCGTGAAACCGAGATAGTAGCACCTTCATTTTCCAAGGTAGGCCTTGGTAAGGCACTTTGGTAGATGGGGGTGTTACAATAGTTATATATGTTGCCTTGTATATTGTTATCAAAATTGACGTGTTTGGATTATGTGTAATAGTCACCTATTTCGTTATGGGGTGACCTGTATTGATCCATATGATATTTTCGATCACATGGGGAGTAGGTTGAGTACAGATTGATTTGGTGTCACGCGGGAGACGAGACGAGCTTCAGACTTGGAGTCGAGTCGTGTAGATGACGTAATCGATAGATGAGTCGTATTTGTATAGTTCGCTTGTTATTCATTTATCATGTCTGTAACCGCTAAATAACTTATTTATGTTAATTATTTCTTAATTACAACTCCATTCACCGCCTCGGGAAAACGAGATAGTAACATCCTCCCATTGTCTTGACCGGATAAGAAGGGGGTGGTACAGAAACAGCGACATCAACAACACTCGGTCGAGTGGAGTCCACTCAGTCGAGTGCATCAGCCACTCGATCGAGTGACTCGAAACAGAAGCATATGACACAACTCCAGGTCTCACTCGGTCCACTTACTCAACCGAGTGAGCTCCACTTATTCAAGTACTCCATGTACTCGGCTGAGTGAACCCTTAGAAAAACCCGAGTATTACAAAGATAGTAAATATACCTACTTTACTAGAGTTCCAAACGCAATAATGTAACACTGATAATTAATGTCTTCTTCAACTAGGGATCCTACTGAATTTTTTATTTCGTTGGCTTGTAGATGAACAACGAAGTTGTTGAAGAACCGTAATAACAGATGAAGATGGTTTAGATTAAATCAGGTTAATATTAAATAAATTATATTGGTGTGAAATGCCATTGATAAATTTAGATTAGTTAGAGTTCTATTTTGAGAAAAAGGATTGCGGATCTGATGTATTATCTCAGACCCTTTTAGTTATTGAATATACATGCATTTTTTTAGCATACTTGAATTTGTATGTAGAGTTTTTGAACATTATTTTATATTTTTAGTCTAATGTTTTAAGTAAAGGTGCTCAAAAACTTTATACTAAAACTCGTAAATATTTAAAAACAAAACTAAAAAACTTTATAATAGAACTCAGAAAGTACAAAATCAGATGTACTACACCTAATGTATAGTCTATAGACTGATCTATTTCAATGTGTAGATTATACATTCGATGTATGTTCTTATTTTGCCTGGGTGGCGCCCTATCGATATCCCACACAAATTACCGTTAATTAATTCTAGAAAGGTGAAGCCGCCTTGCCGGACTCCAAGCTCCCCAAACTTCCTATAAATATCATTCCATCCTACATCATAGTATCGTACCTTTCACAAATCATTAATTACATTTAACTTCAAAACCAATTAATCCCATTTCTAGTTATTTTAGTTATGAGCAATTCCAAGATAACTCTAATTTCCTTAACACTCGTCATTTCTACCTTAACCACATCTTTGTCACTTGAACTATGCAACCCAAGTGACAAAAAAGTCTTGCTACAAATCCAACAATATTATGGCCAACCTGAATTCTTAAGCTCGTGGTCTAACGATACCGATTGTTGCAAAGATTGGTACCAAGTTGAGTGTGACGCGACGTCACACCGGATATCTTCACTCACGTTATTTTCCGGCCCACTATCCGGTGAAATTTCACCACTCGTTGGCGATCTCCCTTTCCTCACAACATTACTCTTTCGTCATCTTACAAATATTTCGGGTCCAATTCCATCTACTTTAGCCAAACTTACTAATCTTAATGTTGTCCGGCTTAATTTCGTTAATTTAACCGGTCCAATTCCTTCTTTTTTTGGCCAACTCAAACAGTTAACTGATTTTGATTTATCTTTCAACCAACTCACTGGTTCAATCCCGCCTTCGCTATCACAACTCCCAAATCTCGGGTTACTTGATTTATCACGTAACCAGCTAACTGGTTCAATCCCGAACGGTTTTGGTTCGTTTGCACAGCCTGAGTTTACTATCGATCTCTCACATAATATGTTATCCGGTCCAATTCCTAGTTCCCTAGGGAACCCAAAGTTTTCGGGACTTGATTTTTCACGTAACCAGCTAATTGGGGACGTATCATTCTTGTTTGGGACAAATAAGGAGCTTAATCAACTTGATTTATCAAGGAATATGTTGTCATTTAATATGAGTAACTTGGAATTTGTATCGGGTTCGGTCTTGAATACGATCGATTTGAACCATAACAAGATATTTGGGAGCCTACCAAAATCACTAGAAGATTTGCAAAATTTGCAATTCTTTAACGTGAGTTATAACAGGTTGTGCGGTACGATACCCAGCGGAGGACAGTTAAGACAGTTCGACAAGTATTCTTACATTCATAATAAGTGCCTTTGTGGGTCTCCTCTCGATTCATGTACCTAGTTTACGCGGTTCTATTCGACTGGCCCGTAATTAAGCCGAATCATGTACGTAGTTTATGCGGTTCTATGTATTTCCTATACTATATAAACGCTATTATGCGATATGCAATAAACAGAATTACCCTTTCAGACATTCATAGGCCATTAAGAGATTAAGTCATTGTCTTTTTATTTTGGTTACAGATTAATAAACAAGTTTGAAGATAATGCATAAAAAATCGTAATCAAAATATCAAATCCTCAAATTATCGACATAATCAAGATGTGCTGTATAGTATAATAGGAATATTTATTGATTAGTATAATAGGAATATTTATTGATTAGGTGTACCGAGCTAATTGTATGTTGCATTCATGCATTAATGATGATAATCACCCGGCATTCACTTGACACGCGAGTACTTTATTAATTAGTAGAAGCTCGTACAAGTGGAAGGGATTGGGTTTTAGACATTAACAACCAAACTCCATCTTTTGTTCCTTAAGTCATGTATTAGCTTTAGCCTTGTCACGGTTAAGGACTCAAGTTAACACGAATGATTTCTAACTACCCCATAATTACTTGACGACAACTCCTCAATCCAAATGACGTAACTCAATCATTTTCCCCAATGAGGTTTTAAACCGAACGAACAAAACAGCTTTAATGACCACTGCCAGAGGGCAACGCGGGTGGGAACGAAAATACAAATTATCTGATTTACTGAGAGTATATAACAGGAGAATTATATAACAACTTCCTGTGATGGAGGACTCCATTTATCCTAGACAACACACTTGCTCTAAATTGCAAGTTGGCAATGGAGCACCACAATAGCATTTGCTCATTATTTTCACTAATTCTCATTTCATTTCGTTTCAAGGTTTGAGACGGATCTTATGTGACCATATCATATTCAGAAGTGACCATTTTAAAATATAAATGTTATCATTTAAAAATCATATTTAACCATAAAAAAAAATGGTCATATAAGGTCGTCTAAAGCTTTAGATGGAATAGGCAGCTGGGGAGACCTTCTGGATCATTTAACAGGACAAAGCACACAAAAATGTATCATTATTGTCAATGCCAGCTACATTGTCTAATTCTTATCATCATGCCCAAGTTGGGAGTCAAGCACTCTGTCGTATAGCCGCCTCACATGAATTAGGACACACTCCCTACATTAGTCTTACACTGGTGAGATACATAAGAAACTTTGACGTAGAAACTGGGAGAAATCTAGAAACGGTTTTCTAAACCTAAATTTTGACGGATCGACAATATAAGGCAATAAAGTTGTTTTAAGATATTTTAAAAGAAATCATAATGGTAAATTAGTTCTGTTAGGATCAAAAAAGTGCGGATCTAATAGTATTCTTGTTCTGGAAACTCTCGCTTTAAAAGAAGGCATTTTAGCATCTAAGTAATTAGGAATCTCAAAGTTAATCGTGGAAGGTGATAATTTATGTGTTATTTACTCAATCCATAACACTTGGCAGATTCCTTGACAAATTTCTACTGTTATGAAAGATGTGAAAGTAGAGCTTCATTTTTTTGACGAAGTGATAATTAAACATTATTTTCGGGAAGTCAACAAGGTTGTTGACTTCATGGCTCTATTAGACATTCATATCCAACTCTTTCGAGGTGGTTTGAAAGTCGGTGGTTTCAACTTACCTCTCTCATCCTAATAGGTTAGTCATATCCCAGATGATCAATCTAGTTTTCTTACCTTAAAAAAAAAAACTTTGACTAGAAAAGCAGTCGTTAAAGTTATTTTGGAAATTCTGAAGTTTGACATTTTGCACGAAATATCCCATTTTTTTTATATGTAAAATTTTAAGAGGTCATAACTCATGTTTACAAGTTCAATAACTGACGACTTTTTTGTTTTTTCTATGGATAGATCACCTTTCCGAAAATTACAGTTCGAAAAAAAAAAACATGTCGTATTTGGATTCAGTGGCTAAGAGTTTTTGTATGCCAATTATTTTTTGACCGAACAAATTTTGAATGACCATATCTCTTGGCCACGAGTACCAAACTTGACATTTTTTTTTTTAAATCATAGTTTCCGTAAAGATTATTGATTTGAAAAAAAAAAAATCGTCACTTTCAGAGCTCATAAACACGAATAATGATCTTTTATGTTTTTCGGATAAAAAAATTGGACGTTTCGTGTAAAATGTCCAACATCAAGGGTAACAGGTGAATTTTTCGAAGTTATTTTACAATGGAAAAATCCCCTATATACTAAAAGATTAACACATCTCCAAATTCTCCCGCTTAAATTTCCCGCCTAAGTGATATTCAATGGACAATATTTATTTCCTAATTAACTAGTGTTCACTATCTATATTTGCTATTAAACAATATTTATCTCCTACTTAATTTTATAACATCGCTCATTGTTTAACTTTTACATAAATAAAGCTAAAAAAATATCTCCTTGGAATTATATATGAATTTTTTTTACTCTTTTCAAAATGGAGGTAAATTGCATTCGTTTAATTTATTGTCAAATTCTCTAATATATGCATCTAAAATACCGTGCATTTGCACGGACGCTACACTAGTTGAAATAGTAATTGTTGATGGCAATACTGATCACAAAACATCTACATTGAATTGCAAACTTAAATCTATACTCCGTATAAGTTGTTGAAGTATGATACACACCAAAATATATGAGGGTTGTTTAGTAACTTTCGATCTTAATTGTTCTTACACCCTTGAGTCCATGACCCATTCTCTGATCACTATATAAGCACCCTCTCTTTTCTATGTCATTTTATCCAATAATTTTATGTATGAACTTGTAAAATTTATGTCATTTGCGTAATATAGCTTAGATGGCCGTGATTTATTATTGAGGTAGCCTATCAATCTTTGGACCGTGCTGCCGCATTTCTATTCTTTTTCTATCATGCATGTTAATTTCCGATGGCATCAAAGTAATGTGAAACAGTAATTATGATTTGACTGTTGTTGAAACCCGTACAAAAAATGCAGTGGTCTATTTTCAAAAAATGTGGTATAGAAAAGGTTTGAAAATCGAATTATATACATCATGTTAAAGATATTTCCTAAATATCTCTTATTGCCTAATGATCGCTCTTTCCATCTTTTTTATAACGTATATTTCTTGTATCATTTATATTTGCCTTATTCTTGTAATTTCCTAGTTTCGTAAGTTTTTTATTTTGGTAACTAAGTTAGATCCAACTCTCATGTTTTTTGTATAAATACCAAGTTGTATTCAGTTGTGACATCAATGAAAATACAATTATAGCCAATTATTTACAAGGTATCAAACAATTTCTGATCCAAAAACCTAAATTTTTTTTCGATCTCTTCCATGGCTTCTTCAGCCGCAACCCTCCCTAATTCCCATGAACAAAATGTTCTTGTTTTGCTTGTGTATCTCTCGATGGTTGATAAATTAACCCCGCTCACATATATATCTTGACAAGTTCAAATCGAGTCTCTCCTTTTTGGTTATGGCTTGCTCAAATTCCTTGATAGAAGTCATCTGTGCCCCTCGGCAACTTTACCCGATCCCAAAGATGCCACCAAATCCAACTCTTTATCGAATCCTGCCTATCTGACTTGGAAGAGGCAAGACCATGTCCTATAGGGAGCTCTTCTTGACACCCTTAAAGCCAAATTCATGCCCTCGTCATGCGTGCTCCTACCTCGCGTGACATATGGAAAGCCCTTGCCTCTAACTATGCCAATCCCTTACGTGCTCACATACTTCAAATCAAAGACCGTCTTGATAAACTCCATTCGAAAATCCAACCAAAGCATTACCGAGTATATGCAATCTATCAAAGCTACTTTCTCCAGCAAATTCACTGTTCTTGGAGAACCCATGGATCACAAAAATCTCATTACCAAAATCATTTGTGGCCTTGACTACAATACTTACCATTCCGGCACTGGCCCTGTTCAAGCTCGTTACGAACCCGTCTCGTTCGAGTCCTTACACGAGAAACTGCTCAATTTTGAGTTAACAAATAGTCGTGACACCGCTCCTGCTCCATTCCCCGCGTCTGTTCACGCTGCTACCTACCTTGCCTCTCGGCCCAACACCTACCAACGACAGCCTTTCGTGTCCACCAATGCCTCACCTCACCTGCTTCAACCTCGTCAAGACCCACCTTCAAAAGGAAATGCTAATATTGTGGCGCCACAGGTCACGTCCTTTTATTTTGTTATAAATTTAAGTGTGATTATTTTAATGTCGTTCTCCCCACTCGTACCCTTAATCGACTTAACTGTGACATCCCACAGGCTCATACTGCCACCACGACTACCAAGTCTGCCACCCTCATCTCCTCCTCTGGTTTCCTACTTTATAGTGGAACCTCTCACCACATTACCAAGGATCTAGATAACTTGGCTCTCCATTCACCTTATGATGGTTGCGGCGAATTACTCATAGGCGATGACTCCTCTTTGCCTATTTCTCACCTAGGTTTATTTACTATTCTGAAGTTGTCTTCATCAATTTTAAAATTTTCAAACGTTTTTTTGCGGTTCCAAAATTTCTCGCAATATTATTTCGATATCCAAACTTTGTTTTTACAATAACCCAACTTGCAAATTTATACTCGTTTTTGTTTTATAAAGGAACATCCATATGGTCTTATTCTTCTTAAGTTAAAGACAGTGTTTATGAGTATTAGTTACTTGTCCTTCAATTACATGTCGGTCAAGTTTTATCCATTGCCGATTGGCATCACAAGCTCAGTCATCCGTCTGTGCCTATTTTAAAATATTTATGCAGTCATTATGATTTAAATATTTTACCTAGATCGTTTTGTTTCTTGTAACTCTTGTGATATTCACAAGAGTCATAAATTAGCTTTTTTGCAAAATACTATTCAATCTACAGCTATGTTGGAATTATTATTTAGCGATGTTTGGTCGTCTCCAACTACTTTTCGTGATGGATAGATGGTCTCAAAAATTATATCATATTTGTTGATCATTTTACAAAATTTGTGACCCATTTTCTTCGTCTCTTTGGATTTCCCCCTAACTATACCAAACTCCGTTGCTTCGGACATCTTTGTTACCAATGGTTACGACCCTACATCTATCACAAAATTGAACCTCATTCTGCTCCTTGTGTTTTTGTTGGTTTTCGCCGAATCAAAGTGCTTACTATTATCTTGACCCCGTGTAATACTACGGTTTTCAGTGCCTGTAGCTACTCTATCAAGTAGGCCTTACTCTTTCGAGTAAGTAAGTGCATTTTACAATCAGAGTCTG